>VBVR01001063.1:0-35278 GCA_011638315.1 Tetramorium parvispinum | reverse complement strand
GATTAAATACAGAATCACAATTTAATAATAAATCAAAGTTGTAAATTATCAGAAATTACAATATAAAGATACTGTAATAATGCATAATATGTTCAAATCAATATAGAATGCATAACATGTTCAAATCAATATAGAATAGTAGTGAATCTTAATACATAAAGAATTTCGTAATTACGAAATTAACACGAAGAAAAAATTATATAATACGTGTGAACAATACAAGAATAGTAGATACAGAATACATGGAAAATATCAGATTCGATAAACTCACCAATTGAGATGACTTATAATCAATATGCTTATTAGTAAACTGTTTATACTTATTAACTTGAGGCCTCAAGGAGATAGATAATAATTGGCATAATTGTCATGCACACCCCAATGGCGGCAAAAAGGTATCATATCAAGCAAAGTGTTCTCGCTTCTGCGTCCTCGGATCGTCTCGTTGTTCGTAGCCAATTTTACCATATACGAACAATGAGATGTGATGGGTCCGTGATCCGGAACGGTAACTCCCCAACAGAAGCTCACTTGATGAGTTAGTCAATTATAATATTTTTGAGAATATCCCATTGATATCTCTTTAAGAAATTACACAATATGCGAAAAGTACGTCCGTACGTTTATTTCGAGAGAGAGTACATGAAGCAGGAGCCGGCAACCGAAGATCGGAAAGCGCTACATGGTTACCCTAGAAACCGAGAGAGATAGCACCAAACAAGCGGCGTTAGCGCTGTCCTCGATGCCTCCGCTAAGGCATAAATTAAAAGACTCCTAGATAAGAGCGCCAAATTTCAAACACAATGATGACTACATTGTATAATATACATATATTGTAAACATCATTATCAATAATAGACAACATCTCTGATTTGATAAACGAGAAGTAAATTCTAATTAGAACGCGAATTACGAGAACGATGTTCTCCTTTGCGGTTACTCTTGATTATCAATTTCAAGCTATTCACAATATGATGATCGATAATGCGGAAATTGTTAATATTAGATGTAATGTATTGCTACTGGCAACTAATTATATTCAGTTGCTAAATAGTTTGCAATTTCGTGGTCATCGCTATTGGGAGGATGTAAAATATCCTTCTTTACTTTTACACTTTCTTTAAAATTTACAATCTTTTCATGATATGTTAAGTATCATATTTATCAGAACTCCACTATTTTTAATATTAAAAAAACAAGAATAATAAAAAAATTCTTTGTGTAAATTTAGTAATATTAATCAATTTTTTAATCGCGAAAATGCAAAGGGTTACCGATAATTATATCAATTATATCAGGATGAGCTATTCTCTCATTAAGTAAGTTTGTCTCTACTAGACAGAAGTTTTGGAATGCAACTGTTTCTCGGAAGTCACTATAATTATACTTTATTACATTCCATTGATCAAATTTTGGAAATGCGAATGACGCGTCATTGCAACTATGAACGTGTTCAAGACGCTATTTAATTACACGAAATAATCCAGTGTTAATTCTCAGCAATATCTCAATAATAATTACTTTTCTAATAATTTGTATTAACAATCGCAAAAATATATAATAATGGATTTGTAATTATATTACATCGCTAAATGCAATTTTTGTCTTTTTGAAATAGTTTTTTTCATTTTTTTTCGTTTGTAACAGTATTTACAATCACTTACACTCACTCTTACAATCACTCACAATCACTTACAATCACTTACTACATTTCTAACAATAAATCTCTTGAATCAATTTTCTGCACTTACTTCTTCGTAGAGGAGCAAAAAGCGGAACGTACAAAAAGACTGGAACATATTGATCAACAGAATACGAGTGAGGTAAAACGAATGCACTGAACTTGCAATCACATCTCACAATTTGGCGGAGACTCGATCCCGTAAAGCCCCATTTTTCAAACGACGTGCGCAACATTGCGAGGATCTTCTATCTGCTTAGTGCCAAGGAAGAAAATAATTTTACAGGAGACAGTTTAAAGAGAATATTGGAAAAATATTTTGCGCGCTTTTTTAAAATCGTCATTATCCCACAAGAATCTTGATGTTCACCTTTGCAGTACTTGAAAGACCGAAAAGATAAAAAATTCTCTTTGAGAAAAATTCTAACTCTAGGAAAAGCTCTAAGAAAGCTCCAGCTCGAAATCTTGAATTTTTGTGAAACTGTTTGTATTTAATAACGAATTGTCAATACAAAGTGATTTTATAATGGCAAACTGTGACATAGTTCAGCGTATTTATTTTCAATGACATGTATGTAGGTACCAAGTTGATCGATATTTCCGTCTCTCGTTCCATCTCTACGTTTCGTTTCTTGAATCTCGGCAAGGAGCAGATTTCAAAAAATCATTTATAGAATTTTGGTCAATACATCGGTAAAGGATTACGGAGTGCAAATATAATAGAAGTGAACGTGCGCTTCTTGAAGCAATATCATTTAAGATTTGACGGAAATATTTTTCTTCGCTGCGTAAGAAGTCTCGCAAGAACTCATAGCATAAAAATCGGATACTTCAAATGTCGTTGAAATGTTCTCATAGCAAAATTTTCTGCGTTTGCCAATACGAAATGGTGATTTGCTCATCTCCGGATATATAATAGCTATTACTGAAATGCTTCTGGATTCTAGCCAAAATTATTTTGAGAATTATTACTAACAAAGCACGTTTCAATGCATTGAAACGATGTCTCTCATTTCATTTTCATTGCCGCATTTTGTAAATTAAGAAAAACGATATTTTTACTAAATAAATACACAAAATTATTTTCGTTACTAATTCTTGTTAAATTATTTCTGCGTCTGATTCAATAAAAACCTTTATCATATGATCAGGAGATAATGTGAATAAGAACTCATTAAGTTATTTTATGTGTTGTAAATGTTTTACTGTTGACATATCTCACATTGTCTCCATTAAATGTAATCAATCATGGCATAATAGAGTCGACTAAAGAACAAACGCGTGTGTTTCTCTATCAATTAAATTGTCATTTCTTAAGAGACTGTAGATAAATTACCCCTTCAGAGAATAAATTTTAATGTAAATTTCGAAGTGCAGATAAGTTTAATATTTATTATTGCAAAAGAGAATAAAATTTATATTTTAATAATATATATTCTTATCTGAAATAATTTAAAAAATCTTTCATTTTTGTATGTAAAATTACACAGTTAAGTAAACAAGAATGAAAAATCTCGATCAGATATTTTGTTCCACATCGAGGAAATCATCCATTTTGTACTATTCACGTTAACTGACGGTAGAAATGATGCACATGATACGATTGACAAAATAATATATTCTATCGCAACGAAGTATTTGTATCTTTCTATTTGGATATATAATCCAAAAATAGATTTTGCATTTCAAGTAAACAAGCATAAAATGTATCTGTGTAGTTATAATAAATTAAGCTTGTAAAAGACTATTTATATTTCTTTTTAAAATTTGATATCTGAAATTATTATATTGAAGAGATTGAAATCAAGCTTTGCTAAAGAATAGATAAAAAATTATGTATATGAAATAATTTTAATTCAAATAAAATCGATAAAATCTAAGGATTAACAGCAAGGATTAAGAGCAAAAAATACACAATTAAATTTTTCTTTGTGATATAAAATGCATAGTTTAGTAATACTAATAAAATAAAACTCAATTTAAATACAGAAACACGAGTTCGAAATCTTCAGGTAACGGGATCGTACTGCCGAGCTGCAGTGCAAATGGCATTACGTTAAATACGTTTAGTCGCTATTATCCGGGAACAGGCATTAACTTTGTCCGACGGCTTTTTTTTCCCAGGCCCGGTTTCAATTATAAAAGCGTCGCTAATACGATCTATTCTGCAGGCAGCGAGCGACGGTACCGTCTTTGCAATCCATCTACGCACCTAGCTCATTAGTGGCATTAACACTACCAATCCCCGTCTATGAGGCAGTTAACAGGGGGATGGTAATTATGCGCTTCAATGATTTCGCGTAAAGGTTGATATGCACGAGAATTCGCGTTGCACGTACGTACGTAGACATGTACAAAAGCATATATACACAGGCGTATATACAGGTGCGCAAGCATGCGTAGGCATGAGATATACGAAAGCCCTGAAGTGTTTCATGCCTTATTCGCGCCTCGCAGAATATTTGTGTCCGCTATAGAGATGTGAAACTATCGTACCGAAATTTATATGCGTACGCATTCAGATCTGGGCCAATGGGATCCGGCATAGCGATCCCATAATTAATACGCACTTCTCTTTGTCTCTCTCCCTTTCGTTTCGGCTTTGATCCTTCGGAAGGCAAATCGCTTTCGACGGCCCAATTCGTGTCACATTACTAGCAACGCGACTCTCTCGCGTAGTAGCGTGTAACAGCGGGGCTCATTTTCGGTTTTTGGAATGACTGTAATTAGCGGGTGCAATAACGCGTTTCTGCGCGTTTGCACCGTGGCATACACAAGCGCTTTTGCGATTTGCGGTAACCGACAGCACGAAACACCAGTTATACAACGCGACCAAAGAGATGCAATTGTGGAATCCATATAGATGATATGTGTTTGTTTCATAGCAGCCTTTTTTCAACCTTTCCAATTTTTTAACAAGCGATTGTAAGATAATGTATTTCTTCTATTACGCATATAAAATTGCGCGTAATAAATATTATTAAGTTCTTATTTTAAATCATTATGCAGGACATTTAAAAGCCGTGCTTTAATAATACATCAATTAAAAATTATTGCATGTACATTTTATGATTTAATTTCATTCGTAATGTAATATAAAAGAATAAAATTAAAATAATAATATAAAAGAATACTTGGAATAATTCTGAAATCGTACTCGTGCATATGGAAATTAGTCAGTAATGTAATAAAGAAATTTCAAAACAGAAATTGATTTAAAAATTAGTTCATCAGAATGCGACAGGCTATTAATAATTTATATGAAAAAATAAAAAATCTTTAAATAAATAAATAAAAATATAAGACATCAAGAACTTATATTCAATTGCAGAAATAGCGTTGCTTAAACGGTTGGAAAATCTAAATGCAAAATTGAAAATAAATTTTTATCTCTTACAGTACACTTGCTATGTTCTTATTATAAAGAAAATGACATGAAAAATTTATAACGCTGATTGCATATTTCTAATCCACTATTCAGATAGAGCAACCGTTTTTGTCTAGTTTTTGTAAACTTTACTTTATTCAGTTTTTCAACGATTTTAACTACGCTTGTGCTTTCTACAAAAACGTATTTTTTAAAATGCAATTTTGTTTCTTTTCCCCTTCGAATGAAAGAGAACGTTCTTTTATACAATATATTTTTCATCGTAGAAAAAAACTGTAGGTCTATTGAAAGAATCAATTTATTCGACTACACGATTCTAATTCACCAATATGCTCTACTGTTACGAAGTAAAAATAGCGTGAAGGACCATTCTTCCATAGCGAAAACAAAAATGGTTTAATGGCTACATCGTGTAAATATTGGATAATGTAAAAATACATACTAGCGGATGGACTGCACCTACTTGACAAATGAATATGACCACGCATTCTCCACCGATGATGCCATGCGTGTTTTTTTCCGCAAGTAATCTGCACATGAAGGCAATTCCATTGCAGTCACCCAATTACATTAATACGAATGAAATTCGTTCATGACTTATTATTTTACTATAAATTGGAAAATTAACTCTTGGAAAAAATTATCTTTTTTTTCTTTAAAAATTTTATAATCTTTACCTGCTTCCCTTCTTCGTACATTATGCAATACTTCACGGTTCTTTTATTAACTTTTTCGCGAATAAACTTTTGGCCTGCAGTGATGAAAAATGAATGCAAATACTCTGCGAATATACGAAATACACGAATAAAGAATACACTTCGAACACACACGAACATAAAACTCTTACTATAACCTTACTTTCTTTATGATAATTTGCTATTTAAATTTACAAATATAATACATTTTTTTAAATTCCAACTCAATCATTCATTTCCAAGATTATATTATTTTAATTTTATAACAAAATTTGTTATAAAATTTATATTTGTTATAAATTATTAATTAATAACAAAAATCTCCTTTTACTCTACTTTCAAATGACCATTCGACAAAGTGATTGTAAAGTAACTTCTCACATCGTGATCATGGAAAACGTAAAAAAAGTATTACGTCCAAGAAAAAAATTCATTTGTTGACGTACGATAATAAACATGCAATAATGTACTAAAGTGGATTAAAAAACACGAGAGCACAATATCTTAATGACAAATTGTATTTTTATATCTATTTACACCTGTCTTTCAATATAGATTGTAAAATAACGATCATAACTGTATCAACAAATAACCTATTTCAGTATTAATAAAAAGAAAACTTTTTGCTTCCTAAAACGCAAATAAAACTTTTTTTTAGTTAGCTAAAATTTTTATTTTAAGAGAGAGAGATAGAAAATGGAGTTCAAAGTTCCAAGCAGCCTTATCAACTTCGCAATAAAAAATTAAATGCAAGATTAGATTCATTTGCATATCTGTTCTCTTAAGAAGAAAGTTGTACTATTATTTTAATTATCGGTAGACACATAACTCTGATAGTGAACAGCAAAAAGACAAGCAAAATTTTCTTCTTTACGTTATTCTGGTGGTATATAAAATTTCGTGCTTAATAAGCAAGTTTTCTTATGCTAGAGACGATGATGAAGTACCGTAAGACTTACAATCTCGACACAGCACTGAATATGTATATTCTTCCTTTCAATCCTATCATCTTTTCAAAGAAAGTCAACAAACTTGCCTCATATGAAAAGAAAGTTAATTAAAATTTGTATATACTGCAAGAGGTAAATATATTATAGATTTCTCTCTCATTAAGACTCATTGAGACTATTCAATCTACTTTAAGAGATAAAATTTATTAACATGACAGATCTTTTAACAAAAAAATTTCAAAATGTTTTTATAATACGTTATAAATTAGCAGATAAAATCGCGATTTACCCTTTTTGCCTTCTGGAGAGATATTGCCAATCTACATAATGTGAGTGTCGCTTAATCAGTGAATTACGATCATTTGTCACGATCCACCTAGTAAGCGCATGCATCAATTCTCGAAGTGTCGCGACCATTCGCTCGTATATTTATTCGGATTCTGTCAAATCGATTTCTCTTCCTTACTGCGATTAATATACTTTTGCAAGATAACTATGTAGAAATGCAAATTCGCCATTTTCGCAAATATGTAATCTTTTTTGTCATCACCGGATCAAAACGACATTTAAACTTTAGCATTTATATAAGTTTTGTATCTCGTTACACCTTTGAAATCTTCATCGTTATAGATAATATTGTTTTACATGTACATTGAGTAACCTGTTATTTCGCCAATACAACCAGTGATTAAATATAGATGGAAATAAAGGTGAACGTGCGTGTCGAGAGAATTTTACAACGCGAACGCGAAACGGGCCATTTCATAAAACGTTAATTTCAAAGCGCTATCAAAGACACGAGGGTCACAACGGTACTGAAACTTATTACATGGCAATAGATACGCTAGTACAACAGATAAGGTGACGTTTATGAAGAATTCCGGAAAGACGCTGGTCTGAATGGTTGTATTATAAAAGTTATTTCACAAATAAAATTCGTAACTTATTGCGGATATAAAAGGTATAATGAAGTTCTCGATCTTGTGATCTACCGAGTTGGCACGAATATGAAAGTAACATTCAACATCAGATAAATAAAAAAGAATACGCGTATAAAAGAATATAAAAAACAGATAAATATAAACTAAAATCTAAAAAGAAAAAATTTGCAACTTTTAATATTGTAATCCTAATTTGCAATTAACTTTAGCCATAAAATTATTATTTTAATAATTAAAAACAATAAATATTATAATAATTACATTATATGTATATCGTGTATAAAAATGTGTGTATACTGTTATAAGTTAACATTAGCCGAAAATGAAAAGGCTACAATTTTTTTTCATTTTCGTACGTATGAGTCAACACTATCCAACTATGCGAGACACGTTATACATAGCATTACTTTTGACTACGTAGGAAGCAAGAGACGACCTTGTCGTGAAAGAAGCACGACATACCAAGAGAGCACAAGACATATTCCTCGTTTATAAACGGAGCGAAACAGTAATAAAGTTCCATATTAATAAACGGCAGTGGATGTCAAGTAAATTATTCTCTCTCCAACACCTCCGCCAAGTTCTAAAAGAACGTGCATGAGTTTCGTATGCTGTATGAACGCATTTAAAAGGGATTTTATCTTTAACTGCGATAAAGACACTTATTCTGTAAAAAAAATAATTTTACATTCAACCATGGTGCAACACTTTTAATTTTTAACTGTTCCGATTGTAATAAGTATTACTGGCACTCTAACTAGTTTAGAAAATTTTATGAAATATCTGGAATTTTACTAAATGTCTGTTTTTTTCTCTTTTCTTCATTTAACATTAAAGCAAATAATAAAGTAAAATCGATATCATTTTCCAAACTGTTAATATAAATTATAACACCATTTATTTATCGAAGTCAAAAGCACCCATCATATTAATTACATTATCAATACTTAACCATCATATTTAACTACAAATAATCAAATAAAATATTCGCATAAATAAAGCATTCTTTCAACACATATATATTATTCACCGTGTTATAAATTCAATTTTTATTATTTTTTATAAATATTGCATAAATTATAAATCATAAATTATTACAAATAATAGAAATTAATACATATCTATGCAATTGCAAAAAATAATAATATTGCATAAAATAATATCTAATAATAATAATATTGCATAAAATAATATCTAAAGTGATCGAAAACGATATATTGGATGTATCAAATTGTGATACATCCCGAAAAGCAATAAAATTTAAACAAACGACCCAAGGGACAGACGAAGGTTCGATAACGACTGTCTGACGAGGGTAATGACTTTTCGCACATTCGCGATTCATTCATATCTGTCACAACCGGTGGTTGCCTGTCAAACCTTGCATGACGGCGAATGATTTTAACGAGCTATACAATTCGTCGTGCCGAAACATCCAATTCGCGATCGTCGACATCTATTTGACGCACTTTTCGATCGATCCTGTGCTACTATTTTTAACAACTCGCAAAGGGGTCGGGTAGCCCCGCTTGTTACTAAATTAACGTAACAAGAGCGCTCTTGCTTTATCGCAGGATTAAAACATCGACTAGCAGGATGATGTAAATCATTTTCGCTCTATCGCAATATCTCTCAAAATATTCTTCTCTCTTTCTCTTTCCTCCCCCCTCTCTCTCTCACTCTCATGCGATAAACATATACATATTCAAAGTAAAACAGAAGAATTAAATGAAAAATCTTTTTCTTGCAAACTATTATTAAAGCTATACATGTATAAAATCATAGATAGAAAAAGTAAGTTTCTTAAAATTCTCTCTTTCTTAGAGAGAAATTTATTATATTTATTATAGCTAGTAAGTATAATATTTTAGAGCTAGAAATTACAATTGATACGTAACAATAGCACTTGCAATTTATCTATTTTTTTAATTTTAAATATTAACTCATTTTTACACGTTTGTGAGTGGAAATCTTTATTTTAATATGAATGATAGATTATCTTTTAGACAGATTTAGAAAAACCTGTATTTAATGATATTTTATCTTTTTTTTTAATGTTTGTTAAAAATAGAATGTTGATATATAGAATTCTGCTCTTTCGACGTATAGAAGTACTTGAAAATATGCTCTTTAAAGCGATATATATATCACGTTCGTCAACTGCACCCTAATTTGTCGACTAGTGCCTTGGCGAAGCCTCACCCTGTTCCTGATAAAAATAACTTTTTACCGTGAAAAGAAAATAGCCAAGACTAACTTCTCTATATTCTTGAATATCTCATGAGCCTAAATATTAAAATATGTACATCTTTAGCGAATCTTTATGAATCTGATATATGTCAATTAGTATTAAGGTGATCCTAAAGTGAAATAGTTATCGATCGAGCATGATTAATTTTAGATTTATTAATCTTTTAATTGACTTTACAGATTTAAAAATCCTTTTCCAGAATTAAAGTACAGACAGTAATACAATGTGTATGTGAACTAATTTACTGCTATGTTTTATCTTTCCACCGATTTCGCATGCAAATACACGAAATATTTGCATAGACGACACTTTTTTATTAAAGCATCTAAGCTCATTTTAAAACCCAGTATTACTTTTTAATATTAACTCTAGGGAGCTAGATACTTGTTTTACGTAAATGATTTCATGAGAAACGAAAAAAAAATGTTACATATTGGCTTCTGGCGTTGACTCGAGTTACGATCATATCAACATTTGCTTAATATAAAATTTTTACACCTTGTACATGTAAAACAAGTATCTAGCCCGCTAGAGTTAACATTAAAGAATAATACTGTGTTTTTAGAATGAGTCTAGATGCTTTAATAAAAAAGTGTCGTCTGTGCGAAAATTTCGTATGTAAAAGTTTCGTGTGTTTGTATGTGAAATCGGTGGAAAGGTAAAGCATAACAGTAAATTAATTCACGTATACATTGTATTATTGTCTATACTTTAATTCTGGAAAAAAATTTTTTAATCTGTAAAGGCAATTAAAAGATTTAATAAATCGAAAATTAAAAATGCTCGATTGGTAACTATGTCATTTTAGGATCCCTTTAATGATAATAAACAATATAATGTGTATGTGTACGTTATCATTTTATAACTCTATATTAATTGCGTACTAATTTTTTTGAATTTTATAATTAACTTTCATAAAATTAAAAAGATAATAATTAATAAAATACATATATAATTATTCATTAAGTTGTATGTTATACTTAAAATTAAAATTTCTATATTTTAATTTTCCATAAACATATGTAGATTGTATGTAATATAAAATTATATAAACAAAACATTACATTTTTCTACTCTAATTACATTTATTAAATTTATTATGTTTTTCGTTTTATGTAAGAATTCAATTTGCTATAACGCGTTGTTCCACGTCAAGACTTAATTCAAGAATATCGGCTAACAAAACAAGAATTTTATTTATAAATCCAAATATATGTAAGATTTTGGCAATTCATAGCTGCGACATGAATGTAACATAATTTAAGTACTGTAGAATATACATGTAGATTTGAAGCGATACGGCACGGAATATGTGCGCCTATATGTTATATCTTGTTATGCACGCGATGTTACTGATGGTGATACGCAAGACAAACATTATCCAGTGGCATTGTTACATATAGGGATTTGGCTGAACGCAATGTAATTTGGAAGGGACGTCTTGCGTTGGAATGAGGGTCTGACAACGGGAAGCGATGAGAATAACTATTAATCCTTCGGGATCGAGATAAATCCCCAATGGTATTCTGATCGCGCTCGGGCTTGAAACCGAATCCATTTAACTTATGTGTCCATCACATTCATTAATTGACGTAAACGAGATAGCTATTACTTCCATGTGTTATACGCATAATTAAACGCAATATTCAATTTTTTCCATACAAATTCATGCTTACATATTTTGCATAACAAAATTTCGTAATTATTTTGAAATAAATTTTTTAATATCATATTTTACCGTAATCATTTAATATTTAAAATATTCTATCAAACACTAAATTAAAATTTTGAATAAAATGCAATTAATTAAAAAATGAGATATGAGCAATAACGAGATTATTTTAAGTTTAACTCATAAATTATATTCAGCATTATAAACTATATGAATTAAATAGTATGAATTAAATAGTATAGTATGAATTAATTAAATGAATAGTATATTACACTATCTAATTCATTGATTAAGTATTGCAATGATATTATTTTGGAAGTTATGTCTGCATTTAAAAATTTCAAATTAACAAAATAGTTTAAAAGCTTTAAACGAATAGATCGAACTTTCGATTAACTCTACCCTCTATTTACTAGCTTGAATCTCAAACGTTGAAATACTCTCTTCATCTAATGAATTGAGAGAAGCGCATTCACCGTGATCGCATCGCAAAAGAGAAAAGAAACATCGTTTAACTTTAAACTACAGTTTCAAGATTGCTTCCAGAAAAATTGTTTTTGACAACTTGCGCAATATTCAATTAAACCGCGGTATAATATCCCCGTAAAAGCGCTGTCTTGAATTTCCGGAGTTATTAGCTTGTGGACAACCGTACTTCCGTTTTGCCGAGACATTTTCATTAACAACGTACATCAAAGGCATTTCCAGTCTTTTCGCAAATACTAGCAATGTGCTTAGATGCTGAAAATGTACTTACAAGCAACGTGTATGAACAAACAATGAATGTTGTTGCCCGTAACAGTATACATTATAAGGTATAAATTTTAAATATAACTAAATCTTATTTTCTCTTATGTTCTTCAGAGGAATAAAAGAGAAGACAAAGTTAAATAATGTTCAGAGAAGCATCCCTCATCTTTTAAAAGAGAAATAAAACACTATATAAATAAATATAATAAAAAAATAATTCTAACTGTTATGTATTATTATAAAAAAAATAATATTTACGTACGCTTTTCCTTTTCTGACTGATATACAATACAAACATAAGTATTTTCAATCGTAAAACGTAACATTTCATAAATGTGTGAAACTAACCGCGTAAATGCGTGATCATAAATAAAAAATATATTCAATTCAAAAGTAATATTTTATATTGATGGTTTTTTTTAACAATCGAGTAATAAATGTCGATATTGCGGGAGCACTGCACCTTTTTTTTGTTTTTATTAAAAAACCAATTTCGACCACCTATAATTTACACCATGTGTAAATTTTAATAAAGAATTCTTTCCAGTGTGTTTATTATGAGCTATTTTCATAGCCAAGCGAAAATTGTGCAAGATTCTTCCTTTACTTTGATATTGTTTTAATTCGCAACTCAATGCTGTTAGTCGGTTTAAATAGAAAATAAATTCATCTGAACGAATCTGGAAACTCTAGCAACTGCTATTTACATGTTTTGTAATCCTGAATCGATGACCTACGGAACAATAATGTAATTATTTGATATAATGAAATAATCCAATCTCTGCCTCATCGACTTGACGATAATCGTTTTTCCGAAATGAAGTACTGTTGTTTGCATTAAATAAGTAACGATCGCAAATTACACTCGTAATCGTTCTCTGGTATATACTACAATATAATAACGTTTTTACGGTATAAATATTCTGTTATTGACAAATAAATAAGAAGAAATAAAGCTTTAAAATAATACGACATTATAAAATAATCTTCGTTAAATAAGACACAACTACGAAACAGCTATAATTTCACTAGTATTGTTTATTGGAACACATTGAGTTGTTATTCACCTTACCTACTGCTCCAGGAAAATGATCGGCAAAAGCTAGTCTTCCCGACATTGCCAATCGATCAAGAAATGAGAAAACAATAAGAAAAGAAAAAGAAACATTAATCATATGGAATAGTAACAAGTAGGTTTGCGAAGACGTTGATGAAAGTTAGAGACGTAATAATATAGGAAACATCACACAAGAATGATTCATACTTTGTCTTTTTCGAGTTCAAAATATTTCAAATTAGTCCAAAAATAGTGTCTAAGAACTATTATAATATAAAAATCATCCTAAAAAATAAAAAGTCCACTATTCAACATATATGCTTGCGGAAAATAAAAAAGCCAACATTTCTTATTTTCCAGAAATTCACAAAGATATGTAATTAAAGGACAAGAAATTTTGGTGATATAAATAAATGTTCAACTATAATTTATTTTAATTTGTATGATCTAATTTGACTTCCGTCGTAACTCTCTTTTCAATGTAGCCCGTATGAGGGCAATTGCGTAATGTATGCGTGGCAAGTACAAGATTCGGCACTCCGGTGTTAAGAAGCACGCGTTAACGATCTCTCGACTCAGCTATCAATATTTCATATTCGCGACACGGCGTTGCGTAACAATGTTACATGACGCCACGTATTTATCGCGAGTGCACTACATTTAATTGTACAAATTCAAGAAACGAATAAAGTGCATCAAGTGAAATTTGTGTAGTTCGAGTCCCGGTATCCAACATAATTATTGTGTGATTGCATGTATAAATTTTAATTTTCTTTACCTTTTTTTAAGTTTACATTTTTTGTCCACATATTTGTAATTATTATATATATATATAATTATTATATTATTACATTTTATTTATTGTAATATGTACAAGGCTCGTTAACTATAGTAGACATTTGAATAAAGATTACAATTATATGTTGATTATTTTTCTTAGCAATACAATTATAATTGAATTGTGTTACAAAAAAATTGTAAACATTTATTTTCATTATACGAAAAAAATGTTTCGTCATACTTTCGGGGTTTTTTTAGAAAAAAGTAGAATTAATATCGTTCTTGTTTTAGGACAGTCGACATATATCACGTTCGACAGGAAATTTAATACAAAAGATAAATTTTGAATTCCCGTATTCTTTTCTAGAGGACGACCAAAAAGTTAAAAGTGGATATCATTCATGTCATGTCAAAAAATAAGAAAGGTCTGATCGAAACGTTTCGGAAACCATTGATGTACAAGCAACCATTTCCACATCCATTCCACATCAAAGTTGTTTTCTCGTGACAAATAACTGTTAACACTCTGCAACTATTCTTTATCACAGTTGAGATGTCGTCGAAATCCCGTCAGCGAACTTCAGATGTATGTCAATCAACAGAAAGTCATCGAATATACATCAAGACGATTAAGCATTTATGCATAAACTTTGTCTGATCATTCCATATCAAGGACGCTTTTTCTAAATAAATTATTTTGGATAGAAAATATGTTTCTCGTATGAAATCGTATATTTCGGAGCGCAAGATATCTCCTGCAGGTTCCACGAGATACGAAGTTACAATAAAATATTGAAAATATAATAATGTACTTTATGAAATACTTCCGGGAAGAATATAAGAACGACAAGAGAGAGAAAAAGAGAGAGAGAGAGAGAGATACAATTACGAAGAAGCTTTTAGTTTCATAACTCAAAAATTAAGTGTAATTCCAAATCCTAATAGAGCTAGTCCCATCTCCTATATAATACGATAATTCAATAATATTATTGCGCTGTACACGTGACGATTTGTTTATGCACTATACAATATCATGCGATTATATCATCTTACAATTAGAAAATCTTACACTTAAAAAATATAATACTTTTAACAGAATAATTTTTAAGAAAATTGCACTTTGATCCTTTCGCTTTCGTTTTCGCAGAAATACATATTATTAAGAAATACATTTTCTCAAATATATTTCTTAATATATTATTATAATATGTTATTGCATCTTCGTTTCTACTCCACTCTAGAGTTGCATTATATACAATTTCCTTTAGTTATATCTTAATAATGTATGATTATCAATTCGTATATTATTTTGTTATATGTATTAATAATTAGCATTGCGTTCAATTCAGGCAAATAAATCATTAACTATTCTACAACTGAGAATAGTTTATGATTTATTTGAGATTTATAATAATAATGTACGCAGGAGCCGACGCGTAATGCTAATATTGATACAAACGGAATTCACGCACCGTGAAATAACAATTTCCCTTGGGCATTTAAACCCATTTAAATAATTATTATTGCACAGGATACTACGTTAAATGTCCCATTTATGAGCAAAGTTATATTTCAGATTTAAGGCTGGCTATCTCACATTTTTGTGAACGAAATAACGTACTATGAGACAACTGAAATGATATTACGTCTAAAAACTTTAACTCCAAAACGAATCCAAAACGGATTTTCTCGAATTGATAAATAATCCGCAAATAAAAATATAATAAAATACAAAATCGTATAAATCCGTAAGGAAGCTTTTAATGCGATACCATTTGGAAAAGGCACGCTGTCGCTCACCCTAATGTAAAACACCCTCTCCACACTCAACTCAGCGTAATAGCTTTCTAGTGTTAGGTATATAATATGCATGAGGCCGCAGAAAACCTGAAGAAGAAAGGAAACGAAGTAACAAGGTCAAAAAAAAGACAAACAGCGACCAAAAGAGGAAAAAGGGAATCAGGTATTGAAACTCTTCAAAACCAATGTTAATTCAAAATCAATGAATTTATATCCAAATGCTAAAAAAATAGCAATCTCTACGAAAATAAGGATTCGATATCCTCCCTATGTTAAAAGAATCATTCCATCATTTTTTTAAATTATTTGCATGAATTTAGAATTTCTGGCATGAAAGGACAGTTTTGAATGTACATTTTAAATAAAACGAAATATTTTGTCATAAAATATTTGTAAAATAAATCAAGTATTATATTTAAGTATTATATTTTAAAGACAATGTAAAACTCTAGCGCCTGAACTTGCACAACCCTCAATATTAAATAACAATGAAATATAGTAAAATTATAATAAATTCGATAAAGATGATAAAAATAGATGTTCTGTGATAAAAATTTTATATATAACTAGCAAAATTATTAATTCTTTTCCTCCACCTTATTTCAAAACCCTTACTTAAACGAACCCGTCTTATTTAAACGAGCAATTTTACACTGGTCATTGTAACCTCCTATCCACTTTAGCCCCTATCGCCCTTTAGAGATTACTATGGAAACGCGATCTAAGGCACAATTCCATCGTGTCTATGTATAACAGGGAAAATTGAATTCATTGAAATTATACCAGTTTCTGTCCGAACCGACTTTGATGAAACGACGAGTTTCGAACGGAAATACGAAGCGCACGTTTTCAATCGAACGCGAATTGCTACGCGTTGTTATCTGCGCTCATTGTAAGCCTCACACAAGCTCGGAGAGACGATATGTAGGAAGACGACGTATCTTTGGAGGTTTCTGAGAGACGAAAAGCTCAGCGCGGCATGTATTAACGACAGAAATTAACTCCAGGATACTATTACAAATTGTTTCATATATGCAAAACGATTCTCGCTGTCACATGTGTTAGGAGATATGCGCAATGCCTCCACTTTGCAACAGAGAATAATAAGGAGGAAGATTCATCACTGAGTTCCATTAAATACGACCGCAGTATAATGTTACTCTAAAATGCAAGAAAATATATTTCTAGAAATATGAAATTACGAGATATTGTTTATTTTTTTCTCTCTCTCTCTCTCTCTCTCTTCTCTTCTCTTAAACGTTGGAAATCTCCGAAGAAATGATTTTAAAAAACAATTATTTTTACGCAAATAGTAGTAAATATCTTGTTTTTTAACCTCATTACTCCGAAAATATGTATATTTAAGAGAATATTTAAAAGAATTATTCTCCATTTAGAATGTTTAATGTTAAATGCAAACATTTAATCCCATATATCTAATATGAGAATTGCGTTTATATTAATGTGAGATACATATCAAATATGTAGTACCAAATCTGTGATGAAGTACGAAACTGACAATGATAGTGTATTCATGAAACATTCCTCTACAACCGCAGCATTTTCGTACGTCATCCCCATGCGTTTAGAGCGTCCCAATTTTCGAGTAAATTACTCAATTAATTAACTAAACATACCAATCAATTGCGCACTTCCACCGAACCGATTGCTCCGATTTACTAACGCAAATCCGCATTTGTAGGTGCTAATTACGTTCGCTATTCAAAGACACCGAAACGCGTACGTGGATCCCATTCGCGAAAGCGCCATTCTATTAACACGAAACAAACGATGAATGCAATTGCGAGAAAAAGCAATCCTCGTTGATGCGGAGATTGCATTGCTGCGTCAAAGCCGAGTTGGGAATCACTCCTATATCGTTGCAAGCGGAAGCTGATACCGATGGGTGCCAAATAACAGGCGACGAACCCGAGCAAAGAGCAAGGCACTTTAGCGAGCTGGGATACACTGTAACGAGGATCACAGGCGAAAGGGCCAATAAAAGAAAACTAAGAAAAATGACAACTAAGAAGAGAATAAAAATGAAGTGTTCCACTCGATATAAAACGACCGGATACCAAGAGTTTTTTCTGCCCGATAACATATATGCTGACGTTTTAATGCCTATAGTTGATCCCGATTCATCCCTCGATGTTCCCTCGATCACCCACGCGAGATTTAGACTTTTCTCTGTCACAGAATCGTGTAACGTCGTGATTTGATTGTATACAAGTATCACAGCTCTTATGTTGCGATTTGATAATATTAAATCTACCAAAGTGTGACGACACTTTTAATGTTTTCTAAGTAGAGGAAAGTCACCAATACTGGCACAGATCCCATAAAGCGGCACTTTAGTGTTTGTTTTTCTATATAAATTCCGATAAAAACGAATTCTTCAAGAGCGAAAATAAAATTTGCTCGATTTTCTCTTATAAATTGGATATTTTAAATAATAGGGAATGTATTATTGATAATATTACATCATTTTATATATTTGTAGCTTCCTAAAACTGTTTTATTTATATATGTGTCTGTCATATCTGCCTCGTAATGAAGTTTTAAATATAAAATTGCTCCTGTTAGTGTTAAGCGGTCTACATCTCTTCGTGAGAACAAATCATAGGTTTAAAATTACTTTTGTTCTTGAAATGTTCTGTTTTAACCTTTTGATTTTATAAAATTAGTTGCTTAATATATAAAAATACGTTTTACTATAAGTTAAACAATTTATTTATTTTTTTCTTTTTCATATTCCTTTTTCTCATAATTCGATTTGAAACATAAAATCGCTGTACAACGATACGTTTCTCAATGAGAACAAAAGATATAATAACATAGATCTGATAATATCACCAAAGTTGGCGGCTTTTACCTCACTTATTGTAGTCTTAAATACATGTTTCAGTTTTGGAGCCCAATTTCTCAGACACTTTTTTGAGATGTTCTGCGAAAATATTAATTATGGGCAAAATACGAAATAGTATATTATAATGACTACTATATCATTTGATAGAAGACACTTTCCTGTTTGTATTTCTGCTATCCAACTTTTATTCTTAGCTTTTGTTTAAGAAATATTGTTAAAAAAACAAACTGGTGTGCTGGTATCGGTGACTTTCCTCTATTCTTCTTTTGGAAAAGGAGGACGCCATTGCAACAATAAAGATATCGTAAGAAAGAAAACGAAAATAAGGAAAAAATGAAAATAAAATTATTTATATAGCTTCTTCACAGCATTGCGCAGCGATAAATACAAATACATTACACAATTTAAAAATAAGAAAGATATAAAAATTATTGGAATTATATAAATATAAATCATCTTAAATCATGATAACAAAGAATCTAATTTACATCTTTTTCGTATAGATCTATTTCAATGAAAGATTTAAATTAAGATTAAATATCCATTTGTCTTATAGATAGCCGCGCCCAAGATTTCTCAATCTGTTCTTAAGAAGACCCGGAGTCTATTCGCGCTTTCGTCGCGAAGATGCAAAGAACTGCTTTGACAGACGAGAAAAGACGTTACGTAGGAGGAGAGAGAGAGAGAGAGACAGAAAGAAACAGAATGAAAGGGAGGAAGACACAGGAAGGGGACTAGAATGGAATGGAGAAATGGACGCAGGCGCAAAAGCTACCCCAGTGTACGAGGCGTCGCGACGCCTTTTCGCTTCATTCGGCGTCCGGACGTCAACTTACCACATATGCGGGACCGTGCGACGCTCCTCGCATTTCTACCCAACGTGAAACAGCTGTGTTACACGCAATAGAATCGCCAAGCAACGCGAGAAAGTCGCGGAACGATCAGTGCGGGTGTGACAAATATCACGAAAAATTAACATAAACTATATGAAGGGCGAAAGGCGCAATATTGCAAAGCGATCTCTAATTAATGCCCGAAGTAATTTTAGCAGGCGGCATTTCCGCGATCAAAAGCTGGCCTAGTGATCAGTTTTAAGTGGGGGCAGTAACTCAATCTGCGAGCGGCGAGGGAAGTGGAAAACTGAAAGCGGAATGTTTGTGCATCTCTTCGTCCGGATTGACGATAATGCTCGTTTCGTGCTCGAACAGTTATTACGCTGTGCGTAAAAAAGTGTTCCTATGACACTCGAGGATAATTCGCACTACAGGGTGCGGCAGCCACGATTAATAACTGAAGCGTCCTTCTCACACGTGTCACCGGCCGTACGTGTCACATGACGCTGTGATCCTGCACGCGACACAAAAATTCGATTTGTTCGAAAAGTCGCGATTCCTCGATTTATCGGGGAACTGGATTCCGCGCGGACAATGCGACTGACTTTAAAAAAATTAATTAATCATCATCCTCTTTATAATCGTAATCTCGTTTATTAATTAAATAGTGTTACTTGATAATGACGGAGATATTTGAATAATTTAAATCTCTGTTAAGAAAAATATATATATGTTATCTTTATTGTTAAAGAAAAGAAAAATATAATTTTGATATTTAGTATGTAAAAGTTTGATATTGTTAGAGTGCGCGCAAACGATTTGTATCTTTTGAGCGCTAAAACATTAACTTCGAAATGTGAATTAAATATAAAAGTTAAATATAAAAAATATAAAAGTTGAGATCAACTAACTGGATTCATACTGGACGCTTGGAAATGTCAAATTATCACGTAACAATAATAATAATGAAAGTTTTATTACCATTACATTTTAATGTTTCACTGTGCGTGCTCCCTTTAACAGCGTAAAAGTTTAACTATGACACTTTCGAGTATGATCGTCCGAATTAATTCGAGGGAAAGGATTTTCCATCGCATCGTAACTTTATTCTTCCCTTCATCTTTGCGCGTAAACGAGAAGGAATCGAGTTATCGCGCGATTTCCAGTTTCAAGAATGTAGAAAAATTATCATATTCTCTCGATGTTGAACCAATGAATAGTGACTTTCGCCTTCTCATCGAACTTAGCCAACCGAAATTTTGAAGTGAATCAAAGATGTGACATAAGTAGGCGACGGATTGATTCGATTCTCCCGATCATATCTCTCCGAAGTGAAATGACGAAACATTTTCCCGTTTGTTGCAAAATATGCCAATACCGATTTATGAATTTTCTCTAATGTTAGGAATCGTTAAGAATTGGTAGTAATTAACATTGCTAAATAAAAAAAATGAATAATTGTAAAATGTAAAACTGTAACCTGTGTGATAATTGTCTTCATTAATCCGACAGTGATAACTTTTAAATAACTTAATTATAATTATAATCTTAATTCGATCGTCAGTATTAAAATATGTGTAAGTCGTCACTATTGACAGCGCTGTGTGATATAATTATCAGTTATTAACGTAATTTCACGTAATTATGACAAATCGTTATTTTCTATCGGAAAGTTTAATCGCGATTGACTCCGATTCGTACTTCATTTGTGTAACGTTCCTCATTGAAAGAAGAAACGGCAAGAAAATTATTCTCATAGACGGTAATGATTCAGCCGAAAGAAACTTCAAAGCGTGTGAAAAAAGAAGAGTTCGTTGATCCTCGCTCGCAGAACCATTTGATTTCGCAAAGATGAATTTCAGCATGAACTTTACTCCGACGTCGGAACCTACGGGATATACGTGCGGCACACGCTTGGAATCCTTCTACACTGGGTATAGACAGGTACACGGCTGGGCTAGCCTGTTGGTATGCATATTCGGCTCAATCGCCAATGTGCTTAATATCGCCGTGCTAACGCGTCGCGAGATGCAATCGCCCACTAACATGATTCTCACTGGTCTCGCCGTGGCCGATCTACTCGTGATGACCGAGTACATTCCTTATGCGATCCATATGTATCTCTATCAACGATCCCGCAGAGATACCTACACTTATGGCTGGAGCACCTTCGTACTGTTCCACTCCAACTTCGCTCAGGTGTGTCACACGATTTCAATCTGCCTGACGGTGACCCTGGCGGTCTGGAGATACATCGCGGTGGCACATCCACAAAGAAATCGCGAGTGGTGCAGTAACAAGCGCACCTTTCTCATGATTGCCTTCGCCTATGTGTCCTGCCCAATACTTTGCATACCACTGTACATCAATACTGAAGTAAGACCGCAAGTGGAATTGTTAAACGAACAAGGGATGACCGAAAATCTAACAGAATTCCAAGCCAAAGGCACGGGCAATAGCACTCTGACGAACACCACGCTATATTTCGTGAAATTCATCGAATCTCCGATGAGCAATGTTCTCACGGACATGAACATCTGGATCTACAGTGTGGTGATTAAGCTAATACCGTGTATGGCGTTGACGGGATTGAGCATCAAGCTGGTTAAGGTATTATTGGAGGCAAAACAGAGGCGGAAGAAGCTCACTACGAAAAACACCGCGATCAAGATGGGCAATGGCAAGGAGAACGTCTGCGAGAAATCCAAGAAGAGGAGAAAGGGCAACGATAAAGAAAAACAGACTGATAGGACTACGATGATGTTGTTGGCGGTGCTTCTGTTGTTCCTCGTCACGGAAATGCCGCAGGGCATTTTAGGATTGCTCAGCGTTATATTGGGCCCGACTTTCTTAAATACATGCTACATGATGTTGGGTGAGTCCAAATTTATCGGAAATAAGTTTTTAATATTACATAATTATTTTAATAAAATATTATCATATCGGAAAATAATGTAAGATTAATTAAGATAATCTAAAATCTTTCTAAATTTTATTTTTAGTTCAATTTTTGCTTTGCGTTCAACGATTAAATTTCTGCACAATATTTAAGAAGCCTCATCGGTTACGTAATTTTATGATTCAATTATTTTCGAATGGTCGAGAAGAACAAAAACAATGGATGATTCGTGCACTGTAATATATAAAGATATGTCACATTCGTTACCGCGAGGACTGAGATTCAATTAATAAATTCTATTGTAATTTAACAGATAAATATTTTATCACTACTATTGTAATAATGACGAATGTGCAAGAATTAAATTTTGTACAATAATACGGTATGATACTATATTATTGTTCATTTTATATGTGTCATTTAAATGTGTATTTTAAATGTAGTTTCATTTCCATTATTCTCAATTTCAATAAAAGTTTTTCTATAGTTTAGGATTAAAAAGAATATGAAAATGATTTTAACCCTCGGGGAACACACCTATTTTTTTTCAATCAAGAAGAACACTCAGAGTCAATTTGACCCTGTCCACATTTTAAGATGCTCTCATTTAAAATACACTTGTTCGATTGTCTTGAAAAAATTTTTGGTAATATTTTAAATATTTTGAAATATCCTTAGAAGTTCTTCAGGAGTAAAAGGGCGTCATAGCGTGAAATATGACAGTACGATAGTTTGTATAAAGAAGTATTTTAATAAGTGCGATTTCCGCCAGAAAGATAACTACCAATCGCGTAGATTGATAAATTATTAATATTCTCATAATTGGTATAATATAATATTTATAAATTGTACATACGTGTGACATTTAAAAATAAGATGCCTAGATATATGTATCGTTAATATTATGAACATTATAAAAAAATGTTGCAAAAATAACAATTTTGTAAAAAAACAAGTTCTTTGAGATCATAAACTACCACATCAGAGAGCCTCAGACTTGCCAGTTCAAAACTTTAAAACTATTTTTGATCAAAGTTGACTACAGGGTCAATATGACTCTGTGTGTTCCCCAAGAGTTAATAGATAATAAACAATTATTGTGATATTATTATTAGTAAATTATAGCTCTTATAGCTCTTATAGCTCTATCTTATAGATTATAGCTATTTTATATAATTTTACAGTATCATTTCTATGTATAAAAGTTTTAATAACTGCTAATATAATTCAAGCCTAGGATTATTAATCGCTATTATTCATCACATTACATGTACATAAAAGTACGTCGAAAAATGTTGAATTTGATAAAAATTAATATTAATTCGTAAGCTTGCGGAAAAATTACGATGATAGAAATTCAAACTGATGAAAATTGAGTCTGTACGATTGAAAAACAAAAAGGAGATTTAAATTCAAGTCACGAAAACTCGCACGAATCTCAAATATTTGCTGTAAATTTCACGAATTTGTCTATAGGACGTCTCGTTTGTGGGAGCATCGTAAATAAAAAAAAACACACCGAACTCGATATTTACGATAAAGTATATAGAACTTCTATCGTAACAGTTCTTCAGGAGTAAAAGGGCGTCATAGCGTGAAATATGACAGTCCGATAGTTTGTATAAAGAAGTTTTAATAAGTGCGATTTCCGCCAGAAAGATAACTATCATGGCAATCGCGAATAGATTGATAAATTATTAATATTCTCATAATTGGTATAATATAATATTTAAAAATTGTACATACGTGTGACATTAAATTTAAAAATAATATTTAAAAAATTAGGTAGTATAACAGATCCAAGATTTGTTGTAAGATTTCACATTTTACTGCAAATTAACGCAAGATCAAGTTTTATCTCGTATTATTGGAATTGTTGATTATCCAATAACAAGAGATTTCTCAGAAAAGCGATTTTCTGTAAAAGAGCGAAAAATGCTATCTAAATTATATAACGGTCATTCTGGCGAAAGATCATACAGTTAATAATTGATGTGTTCGATATTACGATGTCTCATGCGTGAAATATGAAATTGAGGCGGAAACAGTGTTACGCAGATCAAATTATGCATTTCACGAACATTAAATATGTTTACTTTACGTCACCGGCATTTTCATCGTCGTCACGTTTAATCTGCATTTTACATCATCATATATTATACGTCGCTGTGAAATTGTTACGAGAATGTTGTGAGTGATTGAAAGCATAGCAGATACTTTTAAAAGCAGTATATTAATATATTATGTCAATTACAACTTATTATCAAAACTGTACTTTTACCATATTTTATAACGACGCGATGTTCCATCATACATCATATTATTTCATTTTCATATAAAACGGCTTATAATAATGTGTTTTGAAATTATCGTCAATAGATTACAAGTGATTATAATCGCGCTTTATTAGCTTTACTATGATAGAAATTATTGGAATAAAATCATCTCCTGTTTTATATAAAAAGGATATAAAAAATAGAAACGCTGATGTATACAGATACAAATGTTGATTTCGTTCCCTTCATAGTAAAAACATGACAAAATATAAAAGAAAATCAATAATTCCCTTCTTTGTCATATACATAATCGTATCGCAAAATTATACCGAAATCAGGAAGAGTATCGCGCAAAATGCTACATGTGACAAACCTTCTCCATCATAAGATCCAATATGACATAATAAGGTTTTTTGCCCTATCAGAATATTGGATCGGAAAAAAGGACCAAATACTCGCTGCTAGATGTCGAAACTTCGCAAATATTTTTTATGAAATTCCATACGTCTGAATCTCTTAAAGCTCGGATTCTTCGCTAATATGGTATCGTATATCAAATCAATCCCGTCAACGATTCTAAGAAATAAAAGAAAAACATTTCTTTCATACCCCGAAGGAAACTGCAGTACGTGAGGACCCTCACATAACTTATTTTCTCATCTCACATTGTGTTATTCTCTTTTAACTTTACACTCCAATTATCATAAGTACGAATACTTTTGTAAGAATAATTTGAATATTCTCGTAAAATAGTTATATATCATTTTATTTATATAACTGTTTTACAAGAATATTCGAATTACTCTTATATAATATGAGTCTCATTTCGCGTTATATGATTGAAAGCCCTGCGATTCATGAATATCTTGAAGAAATTTTCCTTTTTTTTCCCCGAGTCAGCAAGAAATAAATTAGGGATCTACGGTAGAACGTAAGTCATAACAGATGAGACATCAAATAACATAAATTTTCAGTAATGTATCAAAGACATATTTTATATTAGATCATAAATTTGTGAATTTTATCTATCGTAATTGTTCGTATTAAAAATTACTATTCTTACACGATGGTATTATCCGAAATTTAAAAAACACCCAAATATAATTCCATTAACTTAAATGTAATATCTTAGATATGAAAGAAAAAAGAATTATACGTTATAGAATACGTAATAATCTAAATATTATAAAAATTAAGACTCTTTAGAACTTTAAGTTTTTAATTGTCCAAAATTTGAAATATTTTAAGACACATATTTGAGATCAGAAAATTGGAGAGCGTAAAATTTCGTATTTTCAAATATAATATTTAAATATCAAAAAGAGTATCTCACGATTGTGAATCCTGCGAACGACAGGCGATTTTATACATTTCCAGTTAGATTTCTCTTCTGTTTTTGATAGGCAACTAGTAGTATAGTCTCGTTTGCGTTCTATCTTCGATTGGCGTATTCTAATTAACACGTGTACTTTCATCAATATTGTAATCGTGTACAAATGTAATCTTGTATGGCAAAAGCAAAAGCCAACAAGCATGTACCTATGTGGATGATACATGCACCAACGCTATTCACTCCTCAATTTAACCGCGGGGTTTCATGCAAAATACAAATTTTTCTCTTTATATGTTGAAGATTACGCGGATATTACAAAGATACTAATAAGACGTCAGTAAAAGCATTTCAGATCTTTTCAAACATATTTTTCTTCCGTAATATATTTTTATATCTTCACCAACGATTATTGATTTGCCATTGGATATGAGTTAAATACGCATCTCGTTTAAAAGCACTGAGTTTCTCTACGTTTCAAGAAAAAGAAAAAAGCCATGTAATTAAATTGTCCGGTCCGCTTTTCTTTCATTATCTTTATATAAAGGATCGAAAGTTATATGTAACCATTTCCACATAAAACAATCAAATTAAACTTTTGTACCCGGAAGCAGTAGAAGTAAGTTTACTCGAACTAATTCCACGGTGGTCTGCTTCGAATGTGAGTTCATTATCTAGTGAGCGAAAATATATTCCGTTTGTCAGATCATTAGTAAATGGAATATATTTTCTTTCATCATGATACATGTGCATCGGATTTCTATATACGTATTCGAATTTCAATATGTCTCAATATTAGATATAGGAAAAGTTGACATAAAAGTTTCACATCACGTACTACTCAAGTTCGAATTTCAAACGTGTAATTTTTATGAGACTTTTCTAGAAGTGTCTTTATACGTGCGTGTACGTCGATATCTAGTAATTTGGCGGACAAAGAAAATTTGCGCTATATGATTATTTGCATGTGTTATCTCATTGCTGAAAATTCTACAAAGACTCATTATCACGATCTTATGCAGAAATGAAAGAATTATTCTAGTAAAACGCAAAAAAATAAAAAAGGCTTGATAAAAAAAGCATAGAAAATTGCTTTCACTAACGATGGAGAATGTTAATGCGGTAAAAATGAGAATTCTTATACAAAATATCAGTTTTTATTTGCTTCACTTGTTTAGCATATACCGATTCTAGCGGCAAGGAAAAAGTACAAATAAAAATTGCAACTTAATTTTTAATATTCATACGTGTCATGCGACGTTTATAAAGTCTAATAAATTTCACTTGTGTGTCGCATTATGACTTACGCGATAGTAACTTGTAACATAATTTCCGTTACTGCATTTATATGGTATTTGTTAACTTTCTCCCGTATAACGGTCACATGTTATCGGGTGCGCGAAGTACATTATGGCAGTTCATATTGAATGATATTTCCATTTCTATTAGCACGACATTAACGGGCAATTCGCGTTTCGCCACCGATAACCGTACGACGTAAATTCTTCAACTCCCCTGACTATACTTTACGTCAACAAATTGTAATTTAAAAACAACAAATGCTAGTGCGTTCGGAATAACAAATAAAATTGGCTTTTCCAATAATCCTAAATCTTTATATGCTAAATATTAAATAACATATCGTGCTTCTTATACAACTTGTATTAAAATTACGAAAACTTGATCAACATAGATAATTATTAACGCAAGATTAAAAAGCGAGAAAAATATGAAGATCTCTGCAAAATAACACTTATAATTCAAAATTTTCCAGACCATCTGGACCACTGGTGTGTCTCCAATATCATCTAACACAGTTTCGCAAAAAACACGAGAATAACAATTTCTGAATATGGAACTTATAATTTGATCCTGTGATGCAGAGAGAGAATAAAATTTTAATTTGAAAATTTTGTATTTTTTATAACGTTGGAATATCTGCCCTTTCTCCTTCGATCAACCAAAAGATATTACATGTGTCATCTTATAGAAAAATCTCATAGAAATACGAAGATAATAAATTACAGTGTTACTTTAATAAGGCAGCAGATTATCAAATGGTAGACGTAAACAGATGGTGTTCTTTTGAATAGATCTGAGATCTCGGTAATGAGCATACGAAAAGTGCATAATTTGACGCGGCGTGATACCATCAGCAGAAAAGTTAGACGCTAACGAGGAAGTTACTGATTCCGCAATAACTCCGAGTGACATAAACGCGACATCACGTCGCGCATTATCTCAGCACGCTACTGGGAATAACGAGTACGACGTAGCATGAAGGATGGACACAAAAGACAGAGTATAGCTCATGAATAATAACGTCCTTCTCCTATATTCGTCAATAATAAATGACTGACAAAATTACGAGCAAGTCATGTTAGCGGTCGACTACATGATGTAATCGTTTTCATGCTGTGCGTATGAAAATATACACTCCTAAATGCTTCTGTTTTCTATACATACGTTCTATACATACGTCACGTATATTTAGAACCGTCGATATAACGGGCATGGAACAATTCAATTCATTATGTGTGTCTTCTCTCCCTTCCCCCTCCCCTCCCCCCCTCTCTCTCTCTCTCTCTCTCGATAGCTTATTATATTTTGTATACTTGATCTTTTATCTTCAGAAAAAAGAAGAATAGTATATTTTATTATAATTATAATAAAAATAAATTAGCATAAAATAATTTATAATATATAATAAGATTATTATGGGAATAATTGAATGTATATATTTCTGTCAGTTATAGGCAATTTCATTATTAGCAATGTAATTTGTAAATACGATATTTTAATGCAGATGTGGAATAATTGAGCTTGAAAAGTCATGTAATTCATTTTGTTAACGATTATAAACTTAAGTAAGATTAATCTGTTTCATTAATTTTATAAGATTGTATTCACTGTGATGATACGAACATGAGCTACCCATTCATTTATCTCGCGAAACAATTTTGAAACAAATTCACTGTTATGCAATGCACAATTTCAATTAATGAAGCTGTTCGTAGCAGAAGTTAATTAAGAGAACTTCGCTCAAGAAGAGCCTGATTTCGCGAATTCGTTCCTGTAGTTTTGCAGCGTAAGATTAATCAAAGTGGTACGTTGTATAGGTAATGGTACATGTCTTGCTAAATTCTGTACAAGACCTTGAAACTTTGTGGAAGACAAGTAAATAAAAGATTGATGTTATCATTGTCGAGAAGAGAAAAAAACCTTAACTTTATTGCATACGATGTATGAGAAGTCATGTAATGTAATCATAATAAATTCTGTAGAAAATGAAAGCGAAGTTAGTAAATATTTCATCGTCAAACTTTTATTTTCAACTAGCTCTCGATTTCCATTTAATCTAATCTATTTAGATTTATTAATAAACAACTATTTCCAAACTCTTCACGACAGTTGCCTAATCGAAGATTGTCAAAATTAGACCGATTTTCAAGGAAATCTGACTTTAGCAGGAAAAAGTCTTGACATCAGCCATCAAATAAAATAGTGCATCAAGTTTTGATGTAACGGTTACAGATAGCTAATATATTGATGTTTTCATCCATAAAATTTTATACAACTTCCCGTATATTTTGTACATTTTTATTTATTTTTAAAATAAATAAACGTAAATCGGATCACGTAAAATGGTGCGTCAAATGAAGCCTACTGGCTTGCATATACACGCACCAAAAGTTAAGCCATATTACAAAAATGCTTTATAATGGAAAAAGTTACAAATGTAGGTTTAATAACATCACCAGTAATAAAGCAAAAATAAGGAAAATGAAATATGTTACAACGTGTGGCATTTATGATATAATTATGCATGAATAGATATAGCGATATACAAAACACCGCTATTTTAGCTAGATATTTAACTAATCTTTCAGAAATTAAATTTAAAATTTTACTCCAAAATTGTTAATAACTTTCAATTACAAATATTACGCGAGTATATATTTATACATATATATATATATATATAACGAAGTTCAAACATAAAGTTAAAAACAAATATTTTTAACTAAAATTAAAAGCAAATACTTTTAAAAAGTATCTAATGAAAGTTTAATGTCACACGCTATATCAAAAATTTAATACTCAAGACCTACGCTGAAAGCATATTGATTTTCAACAAATACCCAAATCGCTCATGAAACTAAAATCGTAAAAATGCATATCCTTACACTATCATGTAACACCTTCACTTAAAAGTAAAAAGATAAAAAATATTTTTTGTTTCAAGTTTATTGATCGTATGAAGGGTTTTACGATAAAACGGTTTAAACGATAAAAGCATCGAAATGTATAAGTATGTATTGTTTATAAAAATTTATATAATGTCTATTAAAAACACTTGTACAAACACAAATACTTTAATTCTACTTCTTTTATCTACTATTCTTTTCTCATGTTTTTAATAACGTTAAATTAAAATTTTTAAATCAATTTCAAATTAACTTTGAAAAAAATACATCAAATATAAGAAATATATATTAAATTTTATAATATCTTCTATACAAGTTAATCGTTTTCGACTTCATTTCGAATTTAATTTTTTAATCACGACTTCAATATTTTCTTTCGAAAAAATAAAAAAATTGCAGATTGTAGTCAAATATGTAGGGGAAAGGAATGACAGGAGTTTTGGAAGCTCACACATTCACATGCACAAAATGATTTAAATTCTCCACTTCGTACGCTCACAATTATATTTTATACCAACTATTATCTGAATTATTTCCCATCAATGTCGTTTGTACAGCGCAAAACTTCAATAAAACATTTTTAATATTAAATATTATTCTCAAAATTTATGATTTAATGACAATTATTATAAAAGTCACATTCTAACTTTTTCAATGACACCCAATTTCAAAAGACTTTGAAATCTAATTTAATATTTAATTATTAAAGTATTGTATTATATATGATACTGAAAATAATAAAAAGCTTAAAATAATAAAATTATAAAATGACGGATCCACTTTTCTAAAGTTATCCAGATCCATTTTTCTAAAAGTTAAACAACAAATCTTTAACTTACTGAAAGAAAAAGATTTGTTGAGCTTTTAAAAAGAAATGGGTCGACTGTAATTTATTTTACAGTACTTTATATAAGCATATAAAACTAAGTTTCGGAAGGGATTTTGATATTGTTGAACTCTTAAAAATCATCGATCACTTGCAATTTGTTTCTAATGTATTTAACACATATTGTAAAACATTTCTGTAAACAAATATTAATTTGGATATTCCTAATATCTTTTTATTTTCATTTTTTTTAATTATTTGAATTGCCATGTATGTAGAAATATTTTTTATTACAAATAATCATTATTGAACTATAAATTATTAAAAAAAAACTTTGCAATTCAAAATATTTCATGGAAATTTATTATATACTAATTATTATTATATACTAATTAGAAATGATTCAGAAAAGCTCCGCTTGAAGTTTGTATTTTTCCTGTATATTGAAGATTATGCTCGTGAAAAGAAGGAAAATTCAAAGCAAAATGTGCGAACATGCAACGTTCAACAAACGGCTTTGCGAACCCATTTATAATGAGGCACAAGCATGTTGGACTTTTCACTCGACATTTTACATTCGCAAGGTTATCGAGACATCGGAATTGGATATTGAAGCAAACGCAACCAGAAAACGGTGAAAACGAGAGAACGAAGAAAAGAATGAGCAATTTATCTTTCCAATTCGGCTGATCAGAATCAGAAGAGGGTCTTTCTGATCACAAGAACAGTGCCCTGATAGATTTAACGCGATGAAGATCGCGTACAGAACCATTACTAAGGATTCTGTTCGTGGTCTTTGTTCTTGCGATTCTACCGCGCTGATTGAGAATCACTCGAAACGCGCTTGCCAAGCGTCTCACGAATCCCATTGAAGGGGGAGAAGACTCACGCTCGTTGTCTTTCTCTCTAGAAGGGGACAAGAACAATCGTATGAAATAAGAACGTCAGAACTTGATGAAGATGGGGAGCATGCTATGGGAGTATACTGGCAGTTTGTTAGGAAGTGGCACGCAATCCCATTAAGAGATCTGGAGCTATCTAATTACATAAAATATAAAATCGTTGCTGTTTTTTTATTTCAGCCGATTATTAAAATTTTCCTCCAGAACATTTAAATTGATAAATTGAATGATACGGCAAACTTGATGAGAGCAATAGAGTATTATATTCCGGAAAATATCATACAATCTCATTAAGATGTTACGGAATAACCTGATTCAAGATTCTGCTACCATTACCGGTTTGATATTAGTTGACTTTATATCAAATTATTCTTCTCTAGTGAATTTTAATTGAAAAATTGAATTCTGTAGAAAATAATAAGGCAAGTAATTTCAATAAAAGTGAGATATCCATCCTTACATAAGAGCATAGAATGAAAACACGTTTTACAAATTAAATGAAAAAAAGTCATCAAGTAATGTTCTATTAAATTAATCTCTTTAAATAATAATAATTTTTGTGCAAAGTAGTACGTATCTTAAAATATTCGCTTGTAATCTTTTGTCACTTTTGTGAACGCACATTTACATGATTTGTATTGATGTTTGTTATACCATACATACAGAAGTCCCAAATTAAACGCAATAACGGACACAATCCATAAAAGTAAATGTTTGCTTTTACAGATCGCAAATGTGATGGACATCTCACGTTTCTGCTGTTTTCCTTATTACGGGATAAGTAAGAAAAATAAATGCCAAGTAAAGCATTACAATTACTTGCCTTACTTCCTTCGTGCTTTAAAAGCCATGCTATGTTTATTATTTAAATGTCCATCATTGAAATACGATAAGAGATTTCAAATACTTGGCTATTGCGATATAAAAGACTGCGTTGAGATCGCAAACAAGAATATATCTATATTGGCGAGTACTCGACGAGAATATCCTCCGTTCTATTTTCTTCTATTTTCACACTTCTGAAAACAACGGCGATGTTACCGACTCTTGCTATGAGAATCCTCCGGGGTATTTATTTAACATTCGATACTGAGATGCACCGTACTTATCACGCGACACCAAAATGAAACGGTTAGGACAATGACAAAGGACACAAGTATTGCAAGTGAGGTCTTATTTGATGTACACTAGTATTAAACTTGCTTCTATTATTCGTATTCCCCTGTGGTTCTTGTTATACTGCAATAACAAGGGCTTTTTGTAAAGTAAACACTGATGTTGCGTGGAATCGTGTGTATAATGTGGAATAGCAAATACTGTTAGATTGTGGCATCGTAATCATAAAATTAAACGTAGCACAAAAGAAGAGAAGCAAATTGTTATGAACCATAATTTTTATAATTTTATAGAAATTATATTTTATATAATATTGTATTAAATACTATACTGTCATACTATTTAAACATTCGCATCCAATTTCATCAAAGAATCTGTCATCATAGAACGACAATAAAAAATTAGATTAAAAACATAATTTTTTATCCAATTTTAGACTATATCTATGTATATATACTATTATATTATATGTACACTAAACCCTCTTGTAACACGATTAATTCGTTCCGTGTTGTATCGAAACCATGTTAAACGAGAACAAAAACAGTTATGGAATTCGTATAAAGAATTGAATCCAAGCCATGCTATATAGAAACCGTGTTATAAAAAGATCGTGTTATAGAAGGGAATGTCGCAATTTATGCACCGAGTTACCGAAATCGTGTTCTCAAAATACTGAGTTATAAGAGGGTTGACTGCATACATATGAACGTTATTCTAAAAAAATATGTATACAGGATGAATTTTAATGGTTTTAATGGCAACAGCTTTTTACCATGAGAGCTGGACTACACACACATATTTATATTACACTTAGGCATTTAGTATACATGAACGGTCATTATAAATATGTGTGTATAGTAGAGTCGGTAACCCAGCTCTCATGGTAAAAAGCTGTTGCAACCATTAAAATTCACCCTGTATAGTTACTTCTTTATTACATTTAAAAGTCTTTAGTGGAATTTGTTGAACACATGATTTGATAATTGCTAATTATTCTTGAAGGACAACGACACGCGATTCCCCGTCGATCTGTCTCGTTCCCAGTGTGCACGCACAATATGTAAGAAGCGCGTGTCGCTATGCAAGCACGCGGCCGTGCTCGCTCCCGGGCCCGGGCCACGCCGTGAGCGCCCTCCCTCGGACGCCGATTACGATCTTTGTCTAAACGTGCGCCTTTACATTAGGTAATACTTTATATACATTCAGATAAATTGAATTTTCAATTCACAATCTTCAATTTTCAATAAACTGTATGAATGATACAAGCTTTATTAACGCACTTATCACGAGGAATAAAGGTACTATTATATACATCCGACAACGACATTGTCGGACGTAGGCGATTGGCTGCGGAATAGAAAATATCTAGACTCTCTAGAAATTTTCAATTCCGCAGACATCACTATGTCCAACAATGTCGTTGTCGGACGTATGTAATAGCACCTCATGGAGGTAGGAATAACAGGGGGGTGCCTAAATGCGCGAGGGTGATGCATGAGACGTGGGACGAAGGTTGACCGCTCAAGATGGCGACCATATTGGAAGGAGAAAGATAACCTCTAAAATTTAGAGGTTATCTTTCTTCTACCAATATGGTCGTCCCACGTCTCTGTTTCCACCCCCCTCGTCTAGAAAAGTATCTTATGCTCCCTCCTGATATTCCTACCTCCATGTAGCACCTTTGTTCCTCGCGATAAGTGCGTTAATAAAGCTTGTATCATTCATACAGTTTATTGAAAATTCAATTTATCTGAATGAATAAAGTATTGCCTAATGTCAGGCGCACGTTTAGACAAAGATCGTAACCGGCGTTCGAAGAAGGGCGCTCACGGCGTGGCTCGGGTTCGGGAGCGAGCTCGGCCGCGTACTTGCATACCCTCGCGGATTTGAGTTTACGTATATTTGACGTATATAACAGTATTTGTATTGTATAATAAACGTACATTTGTGCAAACTTTTTACCAGGATTATGTGGTATTTACATTAGCAAATGACGATAAAATCAGATACAATTACAGTTTTTTACCACAGTATATATCACAGTATATATA
>VBVR01001062.1:0-35285 GCA_011638315.1 Tetramorium parvispinum | reverse complement strand
GGTATATATTGTATTGTATATTAAATTGTACATATATATATATATATTAAATTGTATTATATAGTATGTACTATGTGTATAATTATTAATATATAAAATTTTTAAAATAATTATCTCGTGCAATACAATATTCCAGGTTTATGATTCATTTTAAATGCATTAGCGTTCGTAATTAGATACTTTTTCACTATAAAATGGTAAATGTAGAGTCGATTACCGCGTAGTGTTGTAATAATGAAAAATCTCTCCCGCTGCCGTAACAAATGGCTCGTTAGTGCCGAGTAATCTCGGCGATTCGATTGTTTCAGGTGGAATTTATTCGGGTTACTCGAGGAAGCCGACCACCCACGATAAATTCCCGTTGTACAATACATTGTACATGCCTCCATGCTCTATAGATTCACCCGTGGTATAAATCTGCCGAAAGATCAAGTAAACGGAGTGGAGCTAGAGTTCCGCGTGTCTCAATTATCCGCCAAAACTATTGTGAGAATTATGGGCCAGCTCTTTCGGCGCAAATTTTAATACGAGAAACGTGAACTTTTCCACGCGACGACGATTGCAATAAATTTACGCGTAAGTCCCTCTTTTGTTTTTTATCCACGTGGCCGCGCGGTCGATAGACCCCACCTACTCGAGTAATTAAATGTCATTAAGAGCGTGTGTTGGGAATAAATATCGATTTTACGCTGCAGCCTGGTCCGTTTAATACACATATACACCTACACACATAAAACACACATTTTCTCTCTCTCTCTCTCTCTCTCTCTCTCTCTCACACACACACACATACTGGTCATATGCAGGACCTTGGACGTTTTCCACAGTGGCAATCAATACGAGCACAACGCGATACGAGCAGAATGAAAGATAGCAGTTTCAACATTTCGTTTGAAGAAAAAGTAGCAGACATTGCGAAAAATAATGCGCGAAACGTAACAAGCGCTCTTTTCAGAGAGTTGTGAAATCTGTTGACACAAGTGTATATCATACAGAAAGTATATTTGCAATAAAGATAAAAACTTCTGAATCTAATGCAAATAAATTGTCCATTTTGTAGTCAAGCGAAACAACGTTGCATGTAATAAAGATGAAGTATTGCTTTACGAAACTACTCGCATAATTGTAACGTCCTGCATATGATTTATTTGATTTGTAAAATGAATAGTAGTAGCATACAAAAAGATATATCAGATTTTATAAGGAAAATTATCATAAATAATATCTTTGTACGCATAAAAAAAATTTGAGAAATGTACGGAAATTATAAACGGTATATAATCAAAGAATGAATTAAAAGTAAATTACGCAAAGAGAATTTAATATAAACTACCCAGAATTCCAAATATTAATTATCTGTGGAAAATAGTTTTTCCTGTGTGGCAGGTTCATGATGCTGCTGTTATACGTTAAAGCGGTAGCGTGATAAAAGGAAAACAAGCTGTATTTGCTACACTATTACTTTCATGTAGATTAATCCGACGTATCAGCCGACGCGCTTAAGAGCTAACGACAAACCAATCTAAAAACCAAACAAAAGTAGATTTGGAGACCGCGCGTTCTTGTAAGCCGCTTAAAGCGCGACTGTTTCCCCGTTGATAGCTAGGGTTGACTGGCATGCGTAGGTGGCACGGTTCGGGGAGGATGGAAAAAGTACGTGCACGGAAAGCGGAGTGAAGAAAGGACTAGAGCAGGCCACTGGGTTCTATCGACTTTTAATTACTTCGCATCGTCTCTCACAAAGAGCCGTGCGGCACAGAGTGCATGGAGCCACGGTCTCGTGTGTTTGCCCCTGCTTCGATCGCTACTTTAAACTTTAAGCCAATATCGTCCACTTCGCGCGCGATCCACTTGTGCCCGACGAGCGAAACAAGGGCAATTTTCACTCCGAACATTATGCAGGTCAACGTGACAAAAACTATGTACAATGCGGAAAATAGCGGGGTTTGTGCTCGAGGGATATTCACCCGCGAGAATTCAATCATAATGTTACGAAATGCAATACTCAAATGTTACATTGATAAAATATCCCGTTCTACAATTAAATGCATAGAGTTCGCGATCGATAGTATCGATTTGTCTTTCCTAATATACGTTTATAACAATATTACGGTATCAAAGCTTTCGAGAAAAATTAGAAAATAGACACATACACATGCATTTTTATTGATTGATGCATTTTTCCCCTAGATATGGAAAATTGCTCAAGGACGTATCTTTTATTAAAATTGACATCAAACGATAATGTTACAATAAGGTCGAAAGCTCGCACAAAAGCGTTCGTTAAATTTTTGTTTCAAAGTATATTATGGCTAAATATATTCAGAGGATATCACGAGCATATTAAGTATCTGCTAATTACGAACCCGGAGGCAAGCAATAATAACACTGATAAATATATCACGATAAAAATATAAATTTAAATATTTATTAAACGTAAAATTTTTTAATATCGCGCTGGTAAATATCAATAGTTGCGGGTTATATTCAATTCCCTCGTTGGCACAACGTCACAAACAAATATTACTAAATATCGATCGCGAGGCTCAATGAGAGTACCAAAATGAAAGCTCCTCCGCCTATATGTGCTGCACAATTCGCATTCGCCTGGCGCAATTCACCGCGAATGTCCGAGTACAGCTTCATTTGGCTGCGGAATACTAACCAATGAATTTTTCCGGGCACATAAACCAATGAAAACACATTTCTGCATTTGTATGCGTATAGTAAATCTCTCAGAGATCGTAAATGCTAAATATACGTTTATAACAGCGCGATTGAAGATGTAATTGCGATTTTAATTTCATTTACACAAAGAAATACATTTGGGACGGGCAAATTATTAATATTCTGCGTCAATCGACCTGCGTAAATATGTACGTATTAATGAAATTGTTCGTGATTTTCATAATGTAACAAATGTTTCATAATGCAATGTGTGAATATGACGTGAATCGTCAACTGATGCCTATAGCGATGCGTTGATTTATTAAGTATACTTCATATGACAGCGGCATATTCAAACAAGAATTCGCGGAATTTACTCTTCAGTTTTGCATTCGCATTTTGTACAGGAAACTTCATTGTTGTCATTAAGAAGCTAGTGAGGATTGGAATATGGAATATTTGACAAATTTCATGCTGCTTATTAAAACATTCTCGACTTCTGCATTGAATACTCACCGTGTAAGCGAAGCAGTTCCATGGATACCGGATGACATAGATACATGGATGGGTTTCGAACAGTGCAATGGCATAAGGACTTACCTAAAACAAATCGGAAAGAGAAACTGCATTACGACATGTATATATCACGTTGGTTGACGGTAACATCTACCGCATCGAATATTGCTACCGGGAAAGAGATACGTATCGATTACTACCCTTTGGGAATCACACCCTAGGGAAACTTTTAACATTCGCCAAGACGATAGGAATAGAAAACCTTCTTCCCGTCCGCGTGGAAAGGGGTGCGTGTTAACGTTATCCGTCTTTCCTCCGCCGTTAACCACGTCAAATAAAATTGAGGAACATTTTATCCGAGCGGTCACGTAGTATAATAAGAGATGTATGAGGGGATGACGCGAAAGATGGATAGATAGAGCCAGAGAAGGAGGTTCTCGTGTCTCCGTGTCGAAGCAGCACTTGCTTAACGCCTTACGATCTTAACTTGAGAGTGAAATCCTTCATGGCTCAAATGAAGATACGACACGATTATGTTGGCCATCCTCTCGCGTAGACGATGCTTCAAGATTAATATAGATACGTATACGCTGCTCGGTTTACAATTTGCATGCGGTGGGTGACAATGAAAGCGGCGAGCACGCAAGTGGGTAAGTCGCGACCTCATTCGCTTCATAAGTCACGCTCATGGCTGACTTTAGATCCTCTGTCACGTTGAGTTACGTTTTGACCTCCTCTCGCTTTTTCGTTCTCTGGCTCTTGCATGTACTTTGCAATGTACTTATTTGCTTTTGCTTAATTATTTAAGATTAAAGTAAAAGGTAGCAACTTGGTCGTTGAAAAAACACAATTTTTTACAATGTTCTTTCTATATTCTTTTTATGGTCTTAGTTTTAAGAATAATAAACTTTTATTCAATTACATAATATTAACATAAAATCCCGCAGAGAAACGTAATTGGAATATCTTTTAGGAACATATTTTAAGTACGTGCTTGTTTTTGTCGTGAAAATCGATTGTCGTCATGCTAGTAAATCTTACTTGTCTCTCTCGCCACATGAAAAATATAATTACACTCTACATATAATTTTATTATTTAATTTAGATGCACAGTTAGTGTGTAACGTCTAATAATTTACTATAATTATTGACGCGTAAAATAGCCACCGCATGACAGCAACAAGTTGCTCAAGAACTTGTTGATCGAAAACTTGATTAATGCATAAACGATGGTTATCATGACGTGGCGAACGATAGCTCGCTACAAGATGTTGTCTGACATAGTTTAGCAACGCGATTTGTCGCGGGAGATAAATTCTTGTGAAAGGAATTCGCATCTCACGCGGCGTCAGCGTTAATTAAGATACTGCTACTGTGACGCTTTATAAACCGGCGAAAATATGACGCTACGCGTTTCTCTAACGAGGTCTTTAACTCGAGATGTCAATGATTGGATAATAAATGCGTTTGATGTGAACAAAATCTCTAACTGTAATTATGAAGTGTAATGATAAAATATATAGTGAAGATTGAGGTTTTTCGTAAAATTTTTATTAATCAACACGTTTAATAACATCGTTTTTATCTATAAACCTTAATCGCAGATTTAAAGCAGGATTATAAAATAAGGAAGATTTAAAAGGAGAGCAAGAGAATTATTTTATTATCTTGTGAGCTCACGTGCTATATAAAACGTACATCACATACAAAAACCTATTAGGACGTATATAAAGGAAAATATATACGACATCACTTCACTGCCCCTGTTTTTCGTCAAATTTGACTAATTTACAATATTTCGCAACGAGAAGATAATAGAACATGACACATATTACATGTAATAATAATTTATTTAATATTTAAAAAAAATGTAACTGCTATAAGCTCAAAAATGATTAATTTTAGTTACTTTTTTCAATTTTTTTACATTATTAGATAATTTATATACAATATAATAATGTGATAATAATTACATAATTAAATATGAAATATAGTGTGAAAAATAATAAAATTGATATTATAATTTTAAAATACTGTAATATTGGAAGAAGACGACAAAGATGATAGAAGATATATTTTTCTTTTATCTTCGATAGAAAAATTTCAATTGAATAAATGTACGGTTTTATTATTATTTGTATAACTATATGTTGTTTTCTTCAAATACAAAAATAGAAGAAATGAACATCGATTCTTTGAACAATATTGGGAATTTATAACATTTACAAGAATTTTACGTCGAGTAGACAAACAATAAAACAATGTCACAACATTACCGAGATATTTTTAAAAAAAGAATCTGTGCAATAAAGATCTGTACAATAATCTTATCTAAAAGTTACGGAAAATTAAATCTTGCATTATATCAGTGCGTCTGCTCGATTGAAGTTTTTAGTCCGTGAATTTTTAGTTAAAAAAGCACTCTGGTTCGTCCGTAGTTCCCCCGCTCTTTAAATTTATTCTCCTTTTATTTTCTGCGTGATCTCTTTTTCTCGAAATTAAAACTGAATGTCAAAAGTCACCATTGAAATCGGGCTAAACGTTTAAAAGCGACTGTGAATTACTCGAGGAATTAAAGAAAGAAATAACTTTTCACGTAATTAATCTCATTATTCTTATGTACCGCACTTTGCATGTAATTTACTTAGGAAGCGGGTAATGTTGACAAAATGATTTTGAAAATCTATCGCCTCGTGTAACCTGCATACTTGCATGCTGCTTAAGTGCATACCCAATCCCGGGAAATTTCGTAGATGCAACAATATCAAAGCTATTATGAAGCCTAGGTATAGCCTATTACCTTTAGTGCTTCGATGGTATATACACGCGCACTGTACGGCACCTCGACGTTTTCAGATACGAATAGGAAGTGGCAGTATAGTAAGTAGTATTGAAATTAACGGTATCGTATCTACATTTGTACGCCAATAGCATTTCCAACCACTGTTCTGCTTACAATGAGCTAATTACATCAGTTTAAACGCATTGGAAACTACTATAATATCTCCGTGTGATCAAATTATAATTATAAAATGTGTATCTATATATGTATTTTAAATATACAAATAAATTAAAAATGTAAATTATTAAAAATATTTACATTACATATTTGCAAATATATTTTCTGCATATTTCAATATATCGGAAATTGCATGTTTCCAATGCATAAATATATTAGAGAGTATTGTTAATATGTAAATAGAAAATTGAACGTCGAAAGATGTGCAAACGATTGTTTGCTTAATATATTAGCCTGTTAATTGTACGAACAGCTGCAGTCGAAATTAGAGGTGAGATAACATAGAAGTGCACCACATTGTGATTCGACTCGTACGCCGCGCGGCTCGTATATTTCCCGTATCGATTCCACGTATTCCAGTCATTAGCCAGTAATTGTAGTTGTAAGCATGAGCAAACGCAAGTGGAACAAAACAGCAGCAGGCTGCGGAGGAAACTAAAACGCAGTTTATTGAGAAAACTCTTGAGGGAAAATGTCAAAACCAGAAATTAAGCGCGTACTGATTTATCGCTCGATTAGATTGATCGCGAAACACTTTTTACTTCTCGCTGAATTTATTTTGCGTGGTAAATATTAAAATAATAATTTCTCTCAACTTGAAATTGTTAATTCTTTAAACCATAGCAAACTTATCTCGTTGCAATTAATATGGCAGTCCCTTTAGGCAAAATTGTATTCAGTTCAAAATTCAATTCAAAATCTAAGTTTAGAATTCTCAGAATTTGCATAATGCATTTCATATCTAACATATTTACGAATGAGACTGCAATTTGCATAATTTAAGTCATAAATGATGCATTGTTTACTTTAATTTATTTTAGAGTAATTATATTACTACAGAGATAATGATAATTATACAACAACACTTTTATTTTATTGTATAGAATGGAAAATAATATTATTTGTGTATAATATATTCTCGCTCTTGTCAGTGATCAATCATCAATCATTTTAACTCATCGTAATATATGTGCGTAAGATGAGAAAATCAAATGTAACTTATATTCTCTCATATCTGGATATGCTGCTAAATGAGAAAAACTTTTTTAATAATTACGTTTTATGTTGTCCTTTTCGGATTATTAATGTGTTATGTAGGTTTTTTTATGGATCTATAATCCCCCTCCCTTCGAAAGCATAGCTTAAAACTTAAGAATTATATATTTCGCTTTATATATTGTGTTATGTCAGTATAATTTACAATACTCTTCAATTGGTTTTCCAACTTTTAATTTATAGTTAACTTATCTACACAATAAAATCAATTACTTTTGTACATCCGATATTTAATGTCACACGAAACTATTTGGAAAATATTCGATCAATGATAGTATATTTATATCGAATTTTATATCGAATAAAAACATTCCTATATTTTTGTGAGTTATATGCAAAGTCTCTCACATTTTAAATAAAACAATAAAATGTTCTTTTTACAAACTTTTTTTTAGGTAAGTTAAAATTACATTTATATACATAGAAAAGTATAAAGACACATGAAAAATTACATAAATAATCTTTTTTTATCTTGATTACTTTTTTTCGTTCCATTTCATTAACTTTATTTTGCATTTGAATATTTTAAAATTACCATATTTTACATTATTAGTTTATTTTTCAATATATTTTATAAGTCTGAATACTATTTAAATAATTTATAATTGTTATAAATATATATTTATAAAATGTTTTGGTATTAATTCGAAATCATATAAAAATAACTTATATGATAACTCAACTAAAAGAAATCAATAGAGAGTTTTATAATTCTTGAATAAATTGAAAATTAATCGCTTCTATTTAATGAAATGTAAATAATAAAAGAATTTCAAGATATTGATTCGTCCAGATATAAATTTCTCAGACGAAGCATTACTTTCACCACTAAGACTTATTCCGCTAGTAATATTGTATTATCACCAAACATTATCGTTTACATTAATGTTATAAAGCGACAAAACAATCTGAATGCTAGTGACATTTGTCGAAGAAGGAAGGTGAATCGAGGAATTCATTGTTCGTTTCCTATTATTCGATACACCAGAATCAATTGGATTGTATCCGATCAGTGGAAACTGGATTCTCCAAACGTTTTCTAATTTAATTTAAACCAATCGTACACTTCTCTTGTTCATACTTTCTACTAAATTTTTTAGCTTGAGAGTCTCCCGTAACAATTAACTTAATTAGTATTTAAATTAATGTTTGCTGCGTAAGAGTAATTATCGTATCGTATAGGTAACGAATTTTTATTTGATAATATTTTGCACGATTTATTCATCTGAAAGAATCGATTCTTCAGAGGATGAAATGTATTAATTGCCTATTATTTTAAAATTAAAAGTACAGAATAATAAATCGGATCGAATAATTCAATTTATAATTTGTTAAATAATCGATTTGACAAGCGCGCATTAAACAATATATATTTTATAATATATTATATTTATTTTGTAATATATTATATAATTTTAATGGCAATTGACATACGACTTGATATTTCTCATTTTTTGGGGGATTGATATTACATTTTTCAATGCTGATCTTTCTCTGTGGATACAACTTGTGATAAAAAAGATTAATACTTAAAGAAATAAGATTTATTCTGAAAGAGACGTAAACGTATTCGGCATAGTTTTTTTATTTCTTATAATTATAAGTACCTAGTTATGATTATTAATATTTATTTATAGGTCTCTAATCGAAATATGATGATTAAATGTGTTTCAAGATATGAAATTTCATTTTTAGTATTTCATATGATATTCAATTTTTAAAACGATTCAAATAACAATTGTGATACAAGTACAACACTATACTTAAATACAAACCTGAGAAAAATGCAAATGCCCGGTATCTTTTCAATTAATTATATCGATGTAATTCAATTCACTAAAGAATGAACCGTCACTTTCCGAAATATTACAGTTATGAGCAGCCCCGTGGAGTTAGTTTTAATGAATGTAATTACATCTTCGTACCTCTTGGCGGAACAGCGCGGAACGAAATGAGTCGCCTGAGGATCTTTCGGTTTTACCTGTGGCTTTAGTGCGGAAATAAAAACCAAACTTAACGTCGTATTCTGGACAATGCCGTAGATAAAGTTTATTTGCAACGTTCGTTCGTGAGCCGTATAGTGCCTTGCAAAATTACGCAAGCTTCTTTGGAAATGAAATAGTTACACATTGTCTTAATTACAATAATAGCAAGATTACGTTCTTGTATCCTTGATTACCTATATCTGTATGTAATCCATTAATGCCTGATTCTTCTTATCGTTTATTGTAATTAATATAGGAAAACCTCGAGCTCATATTATTCGTATTTATTAAGCATTTGGGATAATAAAACTAAGTGATTGTTCATCGACTGCAGAATATTGTGATGCATCTCGTTGCAGATTGCCAGTTCATAAGCCGGAGCAATACGCTCACTCAACTCTATCGATCTGGAGTAATGCAAGGGTGGAATCCATTAGCCAGTAAGATATGTATATGTATCAAAAGTTAAGCGATCGGAAGCGCTTACGGGGCAGCGTGCGCATTCAAGATACTGGCATAACTTTACTGCAAGACGCGCTCTGCATTAGCGCCACGGTAATATCCAAGTTAACGAGATTCAGGAGCGGGCAAAGTGCTCGTAAACAAGACACTCAGCGTGATAGGAAAAGAGCCATCGATATGAATCGCATGTATCGATAGCTACGGATAGCGTACAGAGATCCGCGAGTGGGCGATATGTAACATTAGCTGAGATGTTGCCATAGGGACGTGTGCGAATCGATGCGAGATCATACGTACGTGCACCATTGATATTTGTACGTTTGAAATTTTTATACTTTCAACATTTGACAACATATGAAAACCGCTACTCCATAAAACGCCATGTATACTAAAGCGAATCCACGACCACAAACATATTTCTGCCGCTCGATTCAGCGCTCCCATTAAAAAGAACATTTATTCATGCTAATCGGATCGCAATACACGGAATGCCAAATAGCAATTCGTTATATCTCTCGATCGCCCGTGTGTACACAAACGCTACAGTATCAACCATTACGAAAGCGCTTTACATGTCACACCGTGAAAAATAGTAACAGCTTGCAGTTTTAATCGCAACTCAATAAACGTGACGCGGTTTTTCATATAAATAAATTTATTCGATAACACTAATTTGACATGAAATGATCATACAATGCAAGCTCGAGGCAATGTGACCCACGAATCGAAATAATTTTTTATGACATTACAATAGACGTGCGTTCGGCGGACTGGATACCGGGAAAATATCGAATATTACACGAAATGTAGAACTGCGTGAATTTCGAATACTCATGAGCGTGGTATTTTCTGAGATTTTATACGGAATTTTGTCAAGATTCAGCCGCTGAAAAAAAAATGACTTTGCTCTTACATCACGACCATGTTCAAGCGCGGGTTATGCCTTGGAAGCTCTGTCTCCGCGAAAGTTCGCCCCTTAGTTAGGTTGCTGCTGTCAGAAAGTTCGTCCTTTCAAAAGGCGTCTTTGGGGCGCAAGAAAATAATTTTAGCGAGACGAGAGTGGTGCTCGAACAAGCGTTGCAACTCCGACGGGAGGGGTTGACACCCTATTACGCTCTGCCGCACTATCGGTCGCCCTGCGGGAAGTACATGGTGCAAGTGCATACGCTTGTATGCAATTGCGAACCTCCGGGTATCTACCCGCACGATCGCAATGGTCTGCACAAGTCGATGCGATACACCATTTCGGCCGTGGCGGTAGCAATTAGCCTAAATGCCCGCCGAACAGTAACTAAAAAATGGAGTAACCACAAAGTGTCACCGCCAACTGCCGTTTGTCCGGGAATTTGCCTGAAATATCCTTGAACCGGCGGTTTCGGGGTATGGTTTGGACACCGTTGCTCGCAATCGGGGGGATGTTACAGTCACTTGGACTTCATACGTAAAATCGTAGAACTAACATGATATATGCTTTAGTGAATATGGAATATATATCATAAAAGAGAGAATTCTGTTATTCTTTACATAATGAGTGATATTTTTTGAAATTAAAGCAAAATGAGAAAAATATCTTTCTCTGAATAAGAAAAAAGATTCTTATATAAAGTCACGTTTCGGTCTACTTCGATTCCCCTTCAATAATATAATTGGCATTTCTTTTTTATTATGATTTTTTTTACTGATTCACAATAAAATGCTCGCGCTTTTAGTCGCAGCATAATTATAATTGCGATAAAGCGTGTCACACGTAAACACCCGAAGAAGTGGAGTCTGTCCTACTTGTTGCTGAATACTTCCTCGTGATAGTGCAGGTTTTTTGCGGATTTAACAAATATAAGAACGCGCATCTCTGACTGGAAAATACAATTCCATCGAGACGTCATTTATGTATTCTCAGCGAACTGCATTACTCGCGCATTTCATTCTCTTTACCTCGTGTACGTGTGGAAATGTGCTACTATTATATCTACAGCAGTCGCCGACTCAAAAGATTTGATGACACACAATTGAACTTAATAAAAGACATAACTTGATACACGCTCGAAATAAAATTTACGAGTTAATTATCCAATTTATTTTAAAGACGAGAATAAAATCTTCAAAACGCAATTTCGCGCATTACGTGTTAGTATATCTACAAGAACACAATGTAAAAATGAATACGAAAATATAATTACCACATCACTTACAATGTCAATTTACAAGACAATGTCGAGAAGCTATTTCTTTCGTTCGGAATCAATTCCGCGGTGTAAGAGACAAGTTTAGCGAGAAATTTAAGGTCAATCGATTACGTGACAAAGAAGAGATATGTCTTATCGATATATCTACACCCCTCGGAAAGACTTATGACACGGATGACGAGAAAGAGATTGCCGCAAAAATGGGACAATTTGAAGTAACGAAATCCGTTTTTATTTCAACGGAAAAGACAACCATTGAATACTTTACAATTTCAAAATGGTTAAAGAATGGAAGAACACTCGATAGAAGGAACGTGAGGATTTTGCTATGAAGCATAAATGTCTGATACGGCATGTATGTTGAAAAAGTTATTCCTCTAAGCATGATTTCAAACGTCCGAACGGAAATGGACGGATTTACATACGAAACCACTTCTCCAATGATGCTTCAGTTTAAATATAAAACGTAAGGTTTTCCAGTCGAGTACTACTATAAGCTATGTATTAATAATATTCTAGCTAACATTCTGCAACGAGACGGGGACATAAATAGATACCGGTTCTTGTTTCGAATATAAAAGATTAACGTGTACTCTGACATCTGATAATCATTTCGGTGTACACAAGAGGATGAAGAGGGAAAAGTCGGGAAAAGTAATCTCTGGGAATATACGTAGTGTTTGTGCGCGCAAGACAATTCTATCGTGAGGGCTTTAGGGATTAAATCAGTGTCCATCAACGCGACACGTCGATATGAAAGAATAACGATATGATGGGTCTGCGGTGCGAGCAGAGACGTAAAAGCAACGCTATTCTTTCACAAATAAACGTCGACCTTGATAAAATGCACCGCTATTCGTCATCAATAATGCAATCAAAATTAATGATAATTACGTTGCGGAAATGACAATTTTACACGCAATATAACAATCTATTTTTTACTCGATGAACTATTTTGATATAATGGTAATGCAGTTTGTGAACTAGTGATATTGAAAACTGATATATTCACGTTGCAATAGAATATCATCGATTTTTATTTAGTGTCGTTCTCGATGATAAAAATTATCGTACATACAGTAAGAGCTTGTAGAATTGTAAATTCCTTGAGCTATTTAGAATTTGTCAAATGTGAACATAAATTTTCATTACTATGAACAATATAACTTTGCAGTGCGAATTTTATAGTCGGAATAAAAATAACGCATAGAAAAGTCCTTACGTTTTTAAAATGTTTTTCTAAATCAATTTGTCATATGTAGCATATACAAAAATATAATTAAATATTTTTTGTGATGGTTAAGTAATTTGGAAATGAAAGAGTTAGCAAAATTGATAAGAAATTGAATTTTTTCCATTAAGAGTTATAATTCCAAATGCATTTCGATCTATAATGAGAAAAAATTCATATTCTGGAATACGTGAGATAATATAAAATTTTGGATCGCACACGATGAAATAAAGTATGAAAACTAAAATCCCATCTCTCGACATGATCGATTTTGTAGCTCGCGTCGCGTGCAGTTATTCCGCAATAGCGGCAGCATTGGCTGCGAATGAACTAAAGCATGCTCGAATAAATAGACAAAGTGCATCACGGAGTATAGGCACGAAGGAGTTTTGAACATACGCATGTTACGGAAATTCCACGCGCAGAAACGCGTTTCGTGTGCACTTCAAGTACGGCAATAGTATTCTCATGTTCTCTTTCTCTCTCTCTGTCTCTCTCTCTCTCTCTCTCTCTCTCTCTCTCGCTCTCTCGCTCAAGTAGCAGCTATCTATTTTTAGCAATTAGAACATTTTCCAACTCAACGTGCAATTAGCGGATCGTGAATTCGTTTTCGGAACCGACGGCGTACGTGCGAGAACTCAGATATATTAAAAATTGACCTTCACAGCCCAATTAGAGTCGAAACGAAATACAGACTTAGTGAGCGAGGTAATCCCTAGGAGCACTTTTCGTTTCTCAAATCCCGTCTTGACGATCTTGGGATCCAGGTAGACTTCGCTGAAACACTCTCCCGAATGCACTTCATCGTTCCGCTACCTCTTTTTCCCTCCTCTTTAACTTCCGCACTTTTGGCGGCAACATCCCGGATTACTTCATTCTCTCCTTCGTTCCTGGTTGTTGCCCAGGAACGATCCTCGTTGCATTCTGCCCGCAGAATCCCATTGACTTTTGGTGGTACCAGTAGTTACGTTTTCGCAAGAACCCGACGCGACGGTTCCCTTCTTCTTCTCTCTATTTCGGTCTGCATCTCTCTCTCTCTCTCTCTCTCTCTCTTTCTCCTTTTCTCCCGTCGAGTTCTCCGGTCGATTCTCTCACCCTCGAGGAGTTACTGTTATCTCTCTTACACGTTCTTGCCCTTTCTCTATCGTTCTCATGCGACGCCAAATTATCCCGACGTAACGGGTGCAGCTCGGCGCCTGTTTCAAGCTAATAGCCGGGATTTTCCGAAAATTTATCGGTCCATGCTCGTGAAACTTGCAGTCGAACGGCTACAGGGATGTACGCGAAATTCAGCTTACGAATTACCAATACCACCTGTGAGGCTCGTCCAACTTCGTCCGGCGATACGTCCTTCTCGACCGCGCGCTGGTTTACGGGCAGCTTATCGCGTCTCCAATAGAGGAGCGTGATGTAACGGGCTCACGCTCGAAGAGCCACATCGGACTTGTTAGCGAGTTCTGTGGATTTCATCGGTAATACTGACTAACTCAAATCCCGCAATAAGAACTCCATGGTTTCGAGAGATCAATTTTCGTTAGAGTAAAAAAATATTTGTTTATCTTTTCTCTGTAATATTAATTAAAATCTAATTAATTTCTCAAGACACAAGAATAATATAATGTATTTATAACGATTCTTCAGTGATCAAATGTAAAATTTAGATGATGAAATAGTCAAAAGTGCTTTACACTTCGACGTTACCTCACGTTTCTATATATCGTGAAATCTAACACATAGGTTTCATTAATAATAAAAATTCACTTTGTAGCAAAGCGCGCGATAATGGTTGCTGAATTGCCGCGAAATGGAACCATTCATCACTGACCACATAACTGTGGAAATTTTTCAAATTTCCACATGCTCTTACATTTCCGATAATTACATTTCGGTTTATATTCCGAAGCAATATCGACTGAAGTGGATGAATCCATTACATCGTTGGGCAGCTCAAACGGCCGCTGCTATTAAATCGTCCGATCAAGAGTAATCCCACGTTATCATTGTAAACGTTGACTTGGAAAAATAAAATTCAAATGAATATTTTTCGACCGCGATGCATTTCTGCTAAGAAAAATATATTTCTTATTTACAACAGTGGACGTATTCTCGCAAAATAATTAAAGGATAGACCATTCGTGCGGCCATTTACGCTTAACATGTTATATAATAATCCGCGAGACAAACAGGCGGCTAGGAGTGCTAGTTATTCAATGCTAAAGCGAAAATACCTGCGCGTTTCACTGAGATGCAATGCGGTCTAAAGTGACCGCAACGCTGCACACAGCTCTCGTGTAACCAGTATTAACTGCATTAAGGGTTTAACAGAAACAATAAAACACATCCGTCATCCGTATTTCTTTTTTTTTGCGTGGCAATTACAAAAATTTCGACGATAGAATTATTTATTTTATCTAGAAATATTTTCACATATCGTTTTGATTGGTTCTAAAAATTGTGCCAATAAAATAAAAATAAAACCGTAAATATTTTTTTAAATATTTGAATTTAATGTCGTATCTTGTCGTATCTCGCACTGGTTGAAAAATATTGGAACATAGATATTTTTGCTATTGTAATAAAGATCAGTTAGTAAGTAATAAATTTACGCAAGAACCTACGTGCAAGTGAAAGAAACAAAAGAAATTTTACTGGTTTAAGCAATCATCTTTATTACTGCCGATACATCGTTGTTCGTCGCTTATAACGATGTATGATAACGGAAAATATATAAACGGGTCGAGAAAAAAGAGAAAGAAGGGATGAAGAAAGAACGAAGTACAAAGGATGAGTATGAAAAGAGCGAGACGAATGAATAGAGTTTAAGAGCTCTTGCGCAAGTCGTCTAGCTATTCAATTGATACTCGTAATCTTTTCAAAATTAAAGCATTACGTTTCCACTGTTAATACGAGCACGCGTCTGAGTACCGAGGAGAGCTTATTACGCAAACGAAATTCTCTCCTAACGACTGAGTTTCAATAATCAGCTTTCTCTACAGGTGAAATTGGAAATACCCTTAGGAAAAAACTCGGAAAATTTAATTTGAGCGCATTGATGGATTAATGTTTCCAATTTCGTGTTAAAGCTCCATATTATTTTCAAAAATATGCTTTATCCAAAGATGCGTTGATTAAGTACACCTCTAAATCACTTAATATTTTTAATTAATATTATTGTTTAAAAATTTTTCAAAAGTTGAGGAATGAAAAAATTAATTTTGCTGAGCGCCATCATTCAAATTTGACGTTCATAAAAATTTGCATTGTCTACAGATAATATCAATAGTGGGCGATGCGTAAGATAAAAAAAAACGCTGCAAAAGAATTTTTAAATGCCCTCGTATAATATCTGTGCCGCAGTCGTTGCAATATGATTTGCCGAACAGGAAGTCCTCCGCAATTCAGTTCTGTTTGAACAAAAAGTGTCGTCGAGCCAGAACGAGGATCCGCGAACAATGACGCCAGGCACGGCGGCGCATGGTCACGTCACGCTTTTGACGTGGTTTCTATCTACGGATAGAGGTAGAGGCCATTGTCATACGGACCGTTCCACGCGGTTGTTTCACTTACGTCGTCTCCGGATTTCGTTTACCGAGCAGGCGCACACACAAACGTATGCTCCGTTTTCGTACTCCACGCGAGCGGCAAAGCACGATAATATAAATCACAACGCTAACGTCCGTAACTGTCCTTTCTGTTACTCCGCCACACAAAGCGGTATATTGACGGGATAACGTCATGTACTTGAGCATGAAAATTAACGAAATATATTCATGAGCATTGCGTTGGCTGGTCTGTCCGAGTATCTCGAAATATTTTTCCAAATGGATCATCCATTTCGTAAATTTTACTGTTTTTAAAGATGGATGATAAAAACTATTGTAACAGCGCTGCTCGTACAACTGTACTCAACTGTTTTTATCATCTATCTTTTAATACCGGCGCATGTGCGCGAGATTCTGTTTTAATTAAATCAGAACGAAATAAAGAACGTGAAGAATAGGGGCAATCCATTTTCCGTAATAAAAGTCAGATACGGACGGGAAACGCACTAGCGCGCTGCAAAATGCTGCAAAGGCCGAAATATCGTGTATCGTGCGCTAATGTTTTTGCAAGCCGGCCGCGGAGCGACGTCAGCTCATATCGCAACTTCGTGCCCCGCACGAGCTATATTGTTCCCATGAATACAATTCATCACAGATTACATTGCGCGATGCATACAGATGCCGGACGGATTATACTTTCCGAATACGTGTATGTGCCGGCGCCGCGCCACGCCAGAACGCCGCGGCTACGCCTCGTATCCGATACACAGGCGTGGGCGGCGGCGCGGCGCGGCGTGGTGGCTTAAATCTTTCGCATTTCATTTTGCAGGATTACGCGCGCGTAAAGTTACAGGGGGATCTTAACGATCCCCAGAGTTGGCTTCTTTACGAAGAATAGTGAAATTACGCGCTTTAACTCCTCCTAAGACGTGCCTCTCGCGCGGAATCGCAGTCTGTGGTGGGGACCGCGCGTTTCGTTCCCCACTCGCGAAGATAAAACTTTGCCAACTCCGAAATTTAATACAGGAAAAGTTGTCGAACGTCGGACGGGGGATACGCGTAGGAAACACGATATTCTTCCTCTTCACCTGCTCAACATGCTCCCGTTATAGTTTTATCATTATCATTATATTGTAGAATATCATGCATAAGATACGAAGTAGAAACAAACTATCTAAAATACATAATGAAATGAAACTTTCAACGATAAAAAATCAAGACAAAGAAGCAACGTTGCGATTTAATAGATAAAAATGCTATATATGTATAACTATACAACTATACGTCAATATTATAATTTTAAAATTAATATTTCAGAAACGATAAATTAATTGAAATGTTTAAGAATTTATTACTACTAAATTAATAACAATATGCTGTTTTACTGGAAATTATTATCAAATATCCGAATATTTTATATGTGTATGTTTCGAATTAGAGAATGAATTTATGATGATTAATTTAATCAATGATGTAATCCAACAAATGTAATAATTACTTGTCACAATACAATCCTATTACGGTTATAATTCGCATTTAGCAAGCTTTGTTTTATTATATTTCAATTAATTGGATAAATGAGCGATTCAATGAGTTTTAACATAAATGGAATGCATTCGAGCGATTCGGGGACACAGTCAGCCAATTGACATTAATGGAAACGTCAAAATGTCGTGTTTCGTGTAAGCAAACTGAAATGTCGTGTAATTTTCTTGATTTATGTTTCAAGTTCAGCTATGTTGGACGAATCTCCTGCGCGTTACACTCAACGATTATTTTCAAAAAGAAATGAGAATGAGAATCGCAAATATTAGGGAAACAAACAAACTAGGAGAGCTGCAGCCTGCACTAGGTAGCGAAATGTTTAAACTTCCACTAGTGTCATACAGGAGAGTGCTCCGATAAAATGAATCATTTCCTCGATACGGAAAAGCATTTTCCCGCTCTCCTCTCCCCCCACTCCCTCGTCCTCGGTCCTCAGCTGAGGTACATCATAACAATACAGCATCCGATAGCAAGAGATTACCTCGTGCCACCACGCTGAAAATACCATCACTGCAATCGCGCGACACCGCCGTTCCGTCGAAAGACGTTCAATTTTAATGGAAAAACTCGACCCCGTCGTTCATCGAGGTAGGTTGGGAGTAATGGGAAAATTGAGAACAGATAGCCCGGGAAAATAAATAAGATGAATGCGGTAATGGCTGATAGAAGTGCGGTAAAACAAGCTTGTGTGTGAAGTGGAGGAGGAGCTTTGGAGAGGAGCGAACAAGGTGAGAAAACTTGTAGCGAAAAGAACGGGCCTCCAACCGACGTGGCTCTCTACTAGGATAAACCAGTTCGACATGGTCGATCGGAAGAGGTCGAATTTACTTAACGGTTCTCGGTACATTAACGTATATCTCGATATATCTTTCCTTGTTGTTATGCACTTTTGCCTTCGTGGACATTTTCTTTCGTGGCCGTGAACGTATTCCATTGTATCGCAGCGAAGCTCTCGATCGTAACGAAGGATAAGGATACGTAACAAATGCATTTTCCTCATTCGCGTGTAACGACGACAGCGTGGAGGACGGACGCGTGGAGGAAGAAAGCCATTTGTCTTGATGCAACGTCTGCGATATTCGTTCTTCGCGGGCCCGTCTTTCCCGCGAACGTCTGGAAGAGATCTCGCCGCGCACTGCACCCCATCGACGAAGCTTACAATGCTGGAGGATTCGCTAAGAAGAACATAACTACCTTCGGAGCGCCGCCGTCTGAATCTTACAAAAGTCCTAGCATCGCGGGATTGATGGAAAATATATGAGATTCCGACGTTGACAAATCCTCGGTGATACTACGCATTGAAACTGCAAATATTTTGCTCGGGAAACATCTTCCTGTCCGACGATTTCCTTCTCCGCCGCGCAATCCACTTTGATATCTTTGAAAACTACACCGCGAAGAAAATCCATGTTAAAATGGTAAACGTCTTTTGATCGGATCTCGAAAAATTCGAATATAGTTTTCGCAAGCGTGAGACGTGATACGATCGTAATATCCGTGCGATTGAATTGATAAGAGACCGCGCCGGCGGTCTCGAATCTCTCTTTCGCAGAAAATGGGGAAAGGCAGAGGAACCGCGAGGTGGGCGCAATTTATTTCGCTGAATATCGCTATTATGCATTCCGATCGCCCCAATTTCTTTCGTTGTGTTTTCTTGCGCCCCGCTTTTTTCTCGCATCGATCGCCTCTCGCGTATCGAAAGGGCATTCATTCTCCAATCGAGGACCGTTTCGGTGATTCGGTGCAATGCATTTTTCGATCACGTAAATTCAGGTAAAAACCGGTCAAATTGGGTTTTAGTTAATGAATACAAAACAGGTTGCGAAGCAGCTGTCAACAGCTCGGCACTGATACGGCAACTTCAGTAATCCATTCTCCTTTTCCGAACGGCTCGATAATTCGCAAGAAACAGCGAATTAAATTAAATCTATCAACGCTTTTTCATCATTTAATGATTTTCCGTCAAACGTGACACACAGTAGATTAATTTCAAATCGTCTCCGAGCCAACCTTCATTTCCATCTCATTGGAAAACATCTTCGTTGGAAAGCGACGAGTGCGATTTGTTTTCACCGCGGAAAAATTTCAATCGCGAGTTAATATTCTCTATGTCTCGTAAAGGAGAACGATGGCAGGGTACCCAATGGTAACAGAGGCGATAGGTACCGCCGAGAAGACGACAAAGAGACCGAGAAACTGATATAAAAAGTATAGGAAGCGTGCACGGATGAAGATGTCATCTGGCGCCGAAGGGAAAGAAAAGTGATTAAAGGATAACCGGCGAGCACTACAACCACTCTATTCGTCTGAGCCTGTAACGATCCGGCGAGTTTCGCCTAATTAATTTTCCTTGCCGGGCTAAGGTCGATACAAGAGCCCTTCATGGAAATCGTCGCGATCTCCGACGTTTCAATATCGCGGCGGACGATTATCCTTCTCGTTATCTCCAGACGTTATTTAAAATCCTTCGTGAGCTCGGTTACACCCGGCTGTCGCCCATCGCTCTAACGAGAAGAGAAGAGAGTAGCCGTATTCCGCCGGTCGATTACGGCGCGAGGAGTGGCGCGCACGTTCGTGTAATCGCGGCGACGGAAAACACGTTCGGCGACCGCTAATAAATCAACAGCCGGGGATGCCGTTACGTGGAAAACGTTCGCGTGGCGGCTGGAAATCGGAGGCGCGGACAAACGAGAAATTTAATCTGACGACAGTAACGACGCAAAAAAAAGAGAGAGAGAGAAGTGCGTTGTCGTATTCTCTCTTCTGTGATACGCAATTGTTCAGTGGCGTGCGTACATCCCGTTTGCGCGCCACAATGGTATGGCAGAGTCATGTTCTGATCCTTCTGTTCAGCAATAAAGGGAAATTCTTGGAAACGCATACAAAGACCGTGATCGCCGCGAATTAATGGCTTGCACTGACTTCCGTTATAAAGCGTCCTGGAAGCTTTCAGCCGTTCGGCTTTTCAAGACGAAAGGAAAGACCTTACGCGTCGTTAATCTTTTTAGCGTCGCTAATACCATGTACTATGTAACAATATAGTTAGAAAGAACGTAGTATGTTTATCGGCCGTGTACAAGCCCCTAAGTACAGAATATAAATACGATCCTAAATTAAGATGAACATTGAGTTATATTTATTTAGCATCAAAGCAGCTTAAGATAACGACAATGTAACGAGTTTATTTCCCCCATATTCGACATATATTTTCCGCTAATTGGTACAAACTTCCTTGATTTTGGTGCAAGTGGCTTAATGGCTTAGGCAGCGCACAATTATTGTAATGGTACTGCAAACGAGCAACTCGTATTACGGCAGGAGTTCCCAATCGGCTTAGCGCCGCAATAGAAGCGATATAAAGTTAAGACAATGCGTGCGTCAAAACTTTCGTCCGATAGGACGAGTTTAATAAGACGGATCAAGCCAAGGTAATAAGTCACACGCATAATTGATTTCGCGTAAGTCGCCGTTCGGCACAGCTGCAGCGTTGCGAAACAAATCCGCTGTATCATCAAGAACGTTAATCACCTAAGGTTGTAACAAGGAAAGCCATTTGAATAATATGTAAAACGAACGACTGTTTCGAAACAGCTCCAGCATACTCAAAGCGCTTTTCCTTTCTCGCACATAAAGTAAATATACGCGTGTAAAGAAAAATTTGCAATTACTCAGCGAAAAATTACCTCGCATAAGGAAGGGAGATATTAAAAATGTTTACACAGCACGTTAGTATAAGTAAATTACGGCGAAGATAATATCTCGTCTCATATTTCCTTATTGTGAAAAATATTCATAAAATATTCTGCCTATATAGCAGAAAGAATGAAAACTATCGAGCAAAGAGAAGGATATCGCGTACGTGGAATTTTATTTTCGTACGTACGTACATATATATACTTAGACGTGGCGACGCGCATTGCATCCGCTTTTTTTCCTAGGAATCTTGCAAAGTGTCAAAAATGTATTATCTTCTCGTACTTCACGTCGACGCCATATTTTCCTTGAAGTAATAACTGCCGCGCGAAGCTCATACTCCCGTTTTTCCACCGAAGTGGATGAACTGAGATCATAGCCGCACATCCGCGTGGCGGGCGAAAACAGTCTCTCTTGCCGGGAACTTTTGTTCTTTAACGCAATTTTCTCTCCCTTCAGCTCGCAGAAACGTCCGCGTTTGCGGCTCGCTAGTCCACAGTAATCGCAACTCTCGGATAAAACACTAATCCGTTGTAAGCTGTATTGACATTGTAGAGAGAGAGGAAAAGAGAGAGAGAGAAAGTCATGACAGGCGGGAACCGACTAAAAAGATAACCGGCAATGAGAACGGACGGGAGAAGAAGAAGAAGACGGTGAAATAAAAGAGGCAACGTGGGGAAGGAATCGATACGAAGTTACGGTCACCCGGAATCTGTTTAAAAGTCAACCGTGGGAAAAGCAGGCAAACAACCAATCTAACTGTAAGATAGAATTTCCAGCGAGTAGAAAAGCGGGAGTCGGCATTACTCCAATCTCTCATCGCGCCCGTCGCACCTCCCCCACACCGTCCCTTTCCCTCGAATCCCGCAGATTACGATCAGAAGTCGTAAAAGGCCGAAGAGGAAATTTCTGCGCGAACGTAATGGTCTACTCTCGCGCGAAGGATTTTGTCCGCGGAGACGTTAATAAAGTTCGTCCGTGATTGAAGAATATTCGTCGCTGTCGGGGGAACGTGGTGGGTGATTCAGTCGCATCGCCAGTAAATTATCTCGCCGTTTTTGCTATGTCGTCATTTCGTTCGTTTGTCCTTCGGATAGCAAATTTCGCGATATATCGCCAGCAACGATAATTGCCGAAACATAATATTTTTTTGTTCTATTTTACATGACCTCCCCTCATCAGCTCCCGTATCGTGGCAAAAGTGCATGAACGAGTTTTGCTGTTTATTATACTCGCCATGCACAAACAGACCCGCATGAAGTCATATTAAAAAGTTCACGAGCGAAACTTTGTGTATAACACGCGGTACGCTGTATATACTCACTTGATTGCGACTACGAAAGGAGTGCGCCTGCAAACGAAGTATCGCCAACTCCTCTCCAAGTGTTAAATGGTCGTAAAATTACAAATGAGGCTTTGAGGAACGTGAAGTTGCTAATTAAGACGGATCGATAATAGGAGAATATACTGCGACGTCCCCAGACTCTGGAGAGATCTCTTGAGAGGATTGATAAAAGTGCGATAAGGAAGATATGTGCGCGCACGATAGAAATCGACAATTTTCTTCTTTGCATCTTTTGTTTATGTGTACAATACACATTGTATCAAGATGGATATTTGTCGAAAAAATGCTGACATAAATAAAAGACACCGACGTATGCCGCGCCGCGATATAGAATGCAGATGAAACGAATGAAAAACGAGACGTGACGTGCAGTTATAAAGACTCTCGCGGTAACGAAGAATCATGTTAAAGCGTAAAAAAAAATTGTTAACGTACACGAGCCGCGACGACTGCACAGCTTTTTTGTTATTACGTAATTATGAGTGTATATCCACTGGTTGCTTTATTCGAAAGCTCGATAGAACGGATCAATACGAGCGTGTGTTTGGAGTATTGTAAAACTTTATACGTGCCGTGTGTGGCGAAGCGTACCGGGGATGATATGGAGGACATTCGGAGTGTTTAGCATATGACGCACGATCAACGTTGAGTGCATAGGACACGTTGAAACGACTATATAACATTTGTAAGGTGCATCAGGATTTCTACACACATTTATAAAGTGCAAAGACTAATTTACAATAGCACACTCATATCGATAGATACGAACGGTCAAGCTATCTAGCGTGCGAAGGAAGCAAGAAATTTAGCGAACCAACCATTTTTTTAAGATTTCATAATCCGTCGATATACTTCGTGAAGAAATCAAGCAGTGAAGAATAATAAAGACCAATCAAGGGAAAGCGTGCGTCCGGAAATTATGTAATGGAGCACACCGATGATTTCGTCAATGCCAGACACGTCGGCGTTACCAAATATATTCTAATGCAAATGAGGATATACGTGTTGGAATTATGTCACCTACGAAGGCGAAACGCATTTGCGGGTATACGTGAACACGGAGACGAAGTGTAGGTTGACAGCGTAATGACAATGTTGATAATGCCGAATGTCATAAATATGTATCTCCGTCCTGCGTTGAAAGTTCCATCAAGATCACGCGATCGCAGGCAATGTGTTCCCGGTTCTCGATGTGTCAATTATCCGAATTAGAGCCTGACGTCAGACAGCATATGGCGAGAACGGCTAATCGCGCGTACGTTTTTGATCGATAAAGCGTCGACAGATTGGCTAATCAACATCAACGAAGATTCTGAGCGTGGTATGCACCGCGAAGACACCGAGGATGAGGACGTAGCGGAAGGATAGTCTCGACGGGTTATGAAGAGAAACGGAGAGGGGGAAAAAGAGAGAGAGAGAGAGAGAGAGAGAGAGGAACGACAGGGGTAGGACACTAGGGTTGGGAAGATAGAACACTGCCGTCGTGTCGAAGGGGCGCGTATCGACCGACTCGCATACTGCCTGCCCCTCGTCCGCTCTCGTCCCAGCGTTCATACGTACCAACAGTAACGGACACATAGTAGCGATGGCATTACAGCGATGCCACCTCGTCTTTTTCGCTCTCTCAACCTCCCCGTCGAGCCGCTTACGTTCTAACAGTAGATGAATTACCGAGCCCGATCTCGCTTCTCGTTCATCCCGGCTCCGACCCTGAGACTCTCGCTGGCGTGCACGGCGAACATCGCGGTCCCGGGATGAAGCGGTCATGTAAGTGCGAACGGCACGAACTCGAAGAGGAGTCACCTCTCGAGTCGACCCTTAGGTGCGCTTTTGATCCGGCCGATTCGTGGCCGAGATTCAAGGTGAGAGGGAAACGAGTGGTGCTCCGAGGAGAGCTCTCGATGCGACCGTCGGCGAATTACGGGATGCTCGTTTATCCCGTCATCGTCGTCTCCCCCGAGCGCGCCAACGCCGTTCTCCGATTTCTCGCGCGGCGCGGCGCGACGCGGCGGAATCTCGCCAGACCGCTCGGAATAAATTATAACTGACAGTTGCCGCAAGAGTGACGGTAGTTGTAGAAACTTCTGGATTATGTACGTGAAATGGGTCTCGAATATACTCAACAATTTAACTCGCATTAGGCTAACCTCTGTCGCGTAAGTCGCAAGAGGGAAAACTTGGACCGCGTGCTAACGCTATCGTATTACATTTCGGCACCACATTCACCGCCGCTCGCCGTTAAGCACGTATATTTTGTCATAAGTGTCGTCGGTACATTTGCAGCTCGTGCAATTGTGCCTGGAATGTTAGTGAAAATTCAAAATCGTATCCAGAACCTAGAATTGCGTCATGAACTCATCAGTTCTGAACGGAAACGTAATTCTGCCTCCGGAATGTAAAACAAAGTACGAATTGAAACGTTTTATTTTCCCAAACGAAAATGATTTCTTTCTCTTGGATACGTGTTTGATCGTTTGACGTCGTATATGCTTCCGTATATATTTCCGGACTGCGATGTCGACGATAAACAAAAAATCCTGGGTGCACACCTAGAATGTCGTACGTGGGATTTATACCTCCATTTAAATATTGCGTGTGGAAACGCAAATGTATCCGGAAGTTTGATATACGCGTCTCTTGGTCGCAAGCTCGGTATGCATGAACGTCAAATAACCATAACTATGCTCACAGCTCATGACCTCGTTACAAAATGGCATAACGTTATACCGCGGCGGTGTGGCGCTGCGTCAATCGATACGTTTCAAGATATTTGATTGACTTTTGCAAACCATTCAACGAAGTTGAGCCCAAGTTTCCGAAACTTTAAAAAGTTATCGAAAGCAAAAGTAACTTATAAAATTAACTTGCTCGACGAAGAAAGGAAATGAAACGTTTGTAACGCATCGATAATCATGACACGACAGTTACGTTCAAGAATTGTAATTCGAAACTCGCGCAAGAGATGTTTTCGCGATGATGTTTAACGCGAATAATATTTATGAGCGGGTCAAGAAAATATACGCCGATATAGACGCGGATCGCTGGTACCGTGCAGTTGCTGTAAGCAATCCTTTGTGACATCGCAAGGATTCGATTTGCCTCGACACGTGATTCCGATTACGTAACGCTATCGCCAATACGTAAAGCCGTAACGTCGAAGTGGCGAGGAAATACGCTCAGAGTAACCCGAGGCGCGCGTTACTACTTACGCATCGACGACGGAGTGGGATACCTGAAACCATGCTTCACACATAAGTTCCCGTGAACGCGAAGCCTTTTTGAACGCGATAGAAAGCAACCCGAGAAAAACAAAAATTAGGAGTAACAGCGACGCAGCGAATTCAATAAAAATTCTAAGGAAACACGAGGTGGTCCATTCTATTTCGCACAACGATGAGAGTAACGGGCATACACAAAGGAATCGTTGGATCACAACGTAAAAATTATTTACGAATGATAAATAGCTTTGTAAAAGTAAATAAAGTATAGTGTCCTCCTATTTTCGATAACTTTTCTTTTTGTTTTTAGAAGCCAGCGATGAAATTAGTTAATTTTAATTAAGTTGTCGTCAAGCGCGTGTTGCGCGCTTTTTTCCCAAACCGCTTTATTTTAAACGAATGCTTTGTAATGTTTGAAATCCCTTTTACCATCGCATCTTGACATACTACAAACGGCTGTAATTTTTGGCGATTTATTTTACATTCACAATATCTTCCTGAATGCACGGAGAGTACTTTCACGAAGCGTGGGAGTTACGATAAAATTCTGTAAAGGACATTACGTTCCATCAAGGCTGAAGGAAGAAAATGCTTTTCTGTTCTTAAAAGAAAAATCGATAACGGATTCTCGCTTATTGATATCATATTCGAGTTCCGCGATGCAAAAGGAAATCGTACTCCTCTCAAGCATTAACAAACAAAATAACGGAACTGAATGCTTTATGATACAAGGTATGAAATAAATAGCATTGCCCTTTTACTTGTATCGCGTACAAAGACGACTCCAAAGGCGAACTGACATAACTTATACATAATTGAAAGTTCTGTTGCTACGAAATGCATTTTACTGAGATTTTATTGTAAATATAAAAATACCAATTTCATAACTTCCTTTATACTAAACGTTATAATAGAGTTGTGCAATCACTTAACCTTGTAATCGCTCTCGATAAAGCCTATTAACCCCTGTCGAGCTAGCCCCCCCACAAAAAAAATTAAATTCCTACTCAGTGTGACGAGCTCAAAATTTTTAATTTGTGGAATATGAAAGCTCATAAATAGCTCGTAATTTTATGCTATTTGTTTTTTTATTTTTGAGAAGTGCGGGGGGCTAGCTCGACAGGGGTAGCCTATTAATGTCCCGCACCTGTTAATACGTATATCAATGTATTAATTAATAGTTTCCTAATAATCAAATAATCGCGCTTTGCAACAGCCTGTAATCTCGTTTGTATCGAATTCCCCGATACGATTCAGTCGAAACCTCTGCGCTGATAAACGTCATTCCATCCACTTCGGGGATGGTTCCCAAAAGCTGAGATCAAGATTCGAGATCAGGTGGAGTATCCAACATCCATGTGGGTTTCCTCGGAAGGCGTATACGAATTCAGGTCTCGTGCACGAAACGTACGTTCGCCAGTTCTCATTCATGAAGAACGTGGAGGTGCACGCGCGGGCATGGCGCAGCGGTACTGTAAATTTGTAACTTTATACGTAGCGAGTTGTGGTGGCGGGAGCGCCGTGAATTTGGTACGCGGAGCTTTCCCTCGCGGGGACCCCCGGCCTTGGGGATGTGCGTCGTAAATATTCATTTCCCAGCGCACGTTGTCGTACAAAAATAGAGAGAAAGAGAGAAAGGGTGGGAGGGAGAAAACGGGGACAGGGCGGCACAGCCATAAAAAGGACTGTAAAATTGCACAACCGCGGTCGAACATTCGCTTCCCGCGTTCAATTCGACGGGGAAATATTCTCGAATGCTCAATTACCGTTCGAGACATTCGCTCAAGGAAAACCCTAGGTATATGAAATTAGAACTGTGAGAGATGAAAGTGCTTCCGAGACCTCGCTTCGTCGGATATATAGACGAAATTAGCTTTCGGCCCGATCTCAAATTATCGTAAATTGACTAATTAAATGTCGAGTGAAAAGTGAATTATCTTCATTTAAAATATTTTCATTTAGTGTGTATATATATATATATATACACACACACACACACACACGCACACACACGCACACGCATACACAAACGAGTCAACGTATTTATACAGAAACATTTTGATTTTCACATAATTATTTTTACAAGAAAAGATATTAATAAAACATAATAACAGAAAAGAAATGCTCAGTATAATTAGAGTAATAGCATTTTCAATATTTTAATTGTATATTTTATATGCACGCGCGCGGAAGATACAAACTCGTTTATATTATTTATAATATATAATTTACATGCTGACATAAAAATATTATTTGCCGCAGAGTATCACAAAAGCTATGACATTTTTACCAACTGTATCACGAGGAAAATTTTCGATTGTAAGAACGAGCTATAATAAGTAAAAGATCCCAGCACTTGTCCTCCGCCGGCAACGTAATCGCTACGGATTTACTGATAAAATGTTAAATTTCTCGCTCCTTAATCCCGTTTTCGATGGAAAATGAGAAAACTGGATCCCACGCCGGCATCATTACGCCGAGATTGCATTGCGTGAAGCTGCAACTTCTCCGTCCGCTGGTTCATTGACTCTATCTCTTCCTCCCTGTATCTCTCCTTCTCTCTCTTTCTTTCTATCTCCATCGCTTTTCTCGTGGTGCTACGAAACTTTGTACTTTTGGTAACGAATGAAAGAGCAACATCGTGGCTATATACTTCGCGATTCACCGAGAGCCTCTGAAAGCTTCTCCGGCATAAAATATCGGACCCATAAAATGCCGCGCGGGAAATAACGAGGAAAATCTTCCCTTCGAGGAGTACCTACGTTAGCTACTTGGAATTTTTTGTCATTCTCCGTTTTTCTATTTATATCTGGATCCGGTGAAAGAGGTATCGATCTTGAAGCGTCAATAAAAACGTGCGAGTCTTTTGGTTGAAAGCGAGATTTAGATGCCACTTGAATTAGGGAAATGACACTCCGTCCCGTCTCAATAAAAAATGACTACGTGCGAGAGGAATATCCGCTGCTGTAAAAATGGAAGGTCGTCACATAGGACGGTCATCATGGTCGGCCACACAGAGGGTCGTTTTAAGTTTTTAACGAAAAATTCCAAAATTTTTGCGTTCCGAAAGACGTTGAATCTTCCCGTGGAAGAATGAGATGGAAGTGCGAGTGGTATTTCAAACGTGACGCGGTAGAAAACTATGGGCGAAATGGCGAAATTAACCTTCGTCGTGAATTCTGTAAATTTTCAAGGTAGAATATTCGAAATAGCACGAACGTTTCATTAAATATTGTGCATGAATTGTGTATGAACTTTGGGTTATTTCGTGAAATAAAGCAGTATTCATTTTTCCTACTTAAATATTGTACTTAGATCTTGACTCTCTACTAAAATCATTACTTCTCGTAAATTCACTCGAGACAAATTAGAAAATACTATATAAAGTGCTGCAGAGCTCACTGTGAGTTCCAAAGTAGGACAAAGTTAGTTTTGTGATTAGAACAAGATTGAATAAGAGATAGGAGAGGTAAAATCGTGTGATTCGCTTATTCGATTATCGTCGCAAACAGGATATACACCGCATAAATCAGAAACTCCTCATCGTTAGATTTCCATGGAAATCGAATGTTCGTGTTGCGGCGTTGAACGTGTCAAAGTGACGCCGTGCGAAAGCACGGCAGTACGTTTCCCGCGAGTTCGAAATCACGAAATGAATCTAAACTTTTGTTTCGACGGAAGTTCCATCTCCTCGGCCTGGCTTCGACGTTACGTAGTTACGTGGCGTAGCGGCGGGACATTAATTCCGATGTTTCGAGTGTTTCGACTCGGATCCGTTCCCGGAATGAACATGAAACCCCGGGTGAACGCTCGTAATGGCGTGATACAAGTCTTTCTGAGCGTTTCGAGAGCGGCGCGAGCCGCTTCGATTTCCGCCGGGTGCATTAAAATCTCTATTGGCCGTTGGCTTATTTATTTACTGCACCGAGCCACGGCGGGCGCAGTAATGTCCGCTTTTGTGAGTACACCGATATCTCGCCGGATATCGGGCGTATCCTTCAATGAACGCGGCGAGGGAGCGCGATTTCTCGTGCGAGCGCGGAGAAACGCGTGATATAGCGCCCGGTCATTCGGCTCATTTGTCACTTAAAGCCGATGTAACTCGGGAAAGATTGCTTCGATTTTTACCCCGACGCATCTACAGCAATCCGATAAAATTCCTGGCTACTCCGACGAACATGGAATCGATCGTGCGGACGAATTGGCTTCGTTACATTTCCTGAGGCTGAGGAAAGTAGCGGGACTTATCGCGTTGTTATAGTCTCGACCTTTCTTTATTAACACTAAAAAGGCGTCTCCTTTCGCAGCGCTACAAAACTCAGTACTTCATATAGAGGATCGTATTGTTAAAATTGGAAGGCATAAAAATATGTCGGAGTAAGGTGACAAACAGGAAAAGTTATTTCAGTAACGTATCGTTTGACCCACGGGGATTTTACTATAGTGAAAGTTTTATGAAGTTTTATATATAGAAGAAATATTTCATTACGTATTTTTTAGTATTTAAAATTTTGAACAGTTTAGATGTAATAAATTAAAAAATAGACGATAAAATTTTATCTTGCAGTTAATTTTAATTACAGTAAGTCACTCGGAGATAATATTTTAATTCACAAAATTATATAAGTTAAATTATATAAATTATTAATAGTAATTAATATTACCAAAATTCTGAATTATCATTTAATTATTACTAAAATATCAATTAATGTAATCAACTAGGTAATGACGTTTAAAATGCTCGTTTACGTGCTAGTTCAAGTCTTTTCGTCAAATTGCAATTTTATCAACGCGAGATTAATATTTGACGTTCGACTCGTGTTAACTTTGCAAAGTTCGTGTGTAAGATCGCGAAATGGTAGAATCCTTACCGCAGCAGATTATTCAGCGCGCAAATTGGACGAGTCGTCGTCGTCGTCATCGTCTTAAGATGAAAGACAGTCGAGATTTTCTCGTAAAAGAGCTCTAGATAATTGTACGCGAATGCAACCACTGTCTGAGTTCCGGAAAACTCGCAAAGATTACAAATACAGAACGCTAATTGGAACGACCGCGCCTATCTTTATTCTCGCCGAGCTGAGCGTCGAGTCGAAATCTAAAAATCTCCAGGTTTCTCAGCGAGATATTTAAAGGGAAGCGCACGCATTTTCCCTTTTAAATTTTTTTAATTTCCAGCTGGATACCAAGCCGGACAATCAGCGCAATGCGTTGTTACAATTACGCTTTAATTAACGCAGCGAGTAAAACGAGCAACGTTAAACTGCACTTTAAACAGCATTGCAAATTGTTTTTTCTCTAACTTTTTTTAATAGTAAAAATTGTCATCACTTTTAAACGAATAATTAAATCATTCTGTGCACGAAATGCATCTGTTATATTAAATTTATAAATGATTGATGTAATAAAAGTAATTCGAGTTTTTCGAATTGTTGGCCCAGTTTTCGCTTAATGCCACGTTACTTTTTAGGAAAGATCATGCGAACTTTATCAGCGGCATGTATTCGGAAAGAAATCACTAGTGAATGGGTTACGACAACGTAGTCGTGACAACGTAGTTATGCGAAAGATAAAGTTCGCGGTAATTGAGTTAGAGCACGGATAGGGCGTTCTATAATTTAAAGATTAAGGCCAAACCTCAAGTATAGCGCCTGCGTTTCATGATATTCACACCAACCCGAGGCGGTCACACCTTGGGGCACATAGTATGCACGAACGACTGTCCCTTAGTACCCAGGTGTATTAGCACCATCTTAATTAAACCCGTGCATCCAGGATTATCCAAATCGATTCGGTGCTTCCCTGCGCATTATCTTATTCCATATGCACTCCTGCTATGCTCACGATAATGCATTACACGGAGCACACAACTGCAATCCACGTCTCTCTACTTATCGCATGACGGAGTGGCATCCGAGAAGAAGCGAATCCACGTCACGCCATGCAAAAAGAACATCGGTTCAACAAGTGTGAGATCAAATAGAATCCCTTTAAACCTCTTAAGCTAAATGAGACAGCGCAAATGATAAATGCACTCGTTTAATAACCATCAAGAAAGGCGTGTCTGAACGTAGGAACTATTAATTACATTACATGCAAGGTAACAATTTATATTTTTCAATGGTGTATAAAGGAGCAGCGTCATTGTTAGTATAACTGCACGGGAAAAATTACGTAAAGCACACAGAAGGGACGTGACGTGTAACGCGCTCGGAGAAAATATCGGCAAACATCGAGGATCATGGCGCGCTCGCTCATACTCTCTCGGTTCTTTCTCTGAGCCAACGGTTTTCGTGAACGGACTATGTGAGATTAGTGTTTGCCGATCCTGGGAGTCCCCGACAGAAGCTGCGAAAGGGACTTATCAAAGTCCTTCCGTCCGCGCCCGTAGAAGAAAGGGTGAAGGAGACGAACACGGGGCCGAGAGGGGAACTTTCATCGGATAAAGTTCTTTGCGGCTTCGGAATCGGAGACGGGAGCCGTTTTGCCCGTGGACCTTGCCCGTGCACCAAGACGTCGCTGGATATTTCGACGGGCCGTAGATCAATATTATTTCGTGGAAGAGCTCGCCCCTGGAGTCGGAAGGTACGCGAAGTCGTCTTCGCGCGCGGGATCTCGTCCATGAAAGATACATGCGTCGGCGGGCCAACGTGTCAGCGTGGGCACATACATCTCTCGTATAAATGATTCTGTGCGCGGCGGGAACCAGCGGTCCCGGATCGCGATTCGGCAAACAAAGATGAAAAAGAATCGCTCTTGAATCTTGAATCCAAGGAACGTTTCTCACTTATCTGTCACCTCCACCCGACATTCGTCCTGTAAAATTAGCGTTTCCTGATGTGATCGAAACATCGATAGAACAATATGATTAAAATTATTGAACGTACATTGAAAAAAATTCTGGTTAAAAACGAACGAATCAGAAAATCTTGTAGGCGTGATCAAATATTCTAGTTATTATAATAGAACTCAATACATTATAACTTATAATAACCAGAATTCCTATAATAAACAGAATATTTGATCACGCCTACAAGATTTTTCTGATTCGTCCGTTTTTAATCAGAATTTTTTTTTCAGTGTACATTGGTAGATGGTTAAATAAGTATTAAACGTTTAAACGCAGTGAAAATAATCGTACACAAAGAATTCAAACATATCGTAATTTCTTTGACAAGCTGAGTTACGTGTACAAAGCTTTTATCGGTGAGTCCGATCGATCCTTTCGGATCTCGATAATTTTCGGCCAATGAATTAACGAAAAACGTGTTATCGAAAAGTGTTATTTTAATCATATTTGCGCGCGGCCTAATTCTGCGCTACATGTAATGACAGTACATTATTTATAGTGTTTAATGAACACTAAACCGCTATTACCAATTTATCTCATTTTGATAACCAGCTTACCTATAATTAACATGTACATAAATATTTATCAGTTGCCACCGGGTTGAAGTGATGGAGAATTTTGTGACCATATGAATTAACTATTATCCGTTAGAAATAAATTTCGAATAATGGTTGAAGAATGTATTAATAGTGTATTAATGTATTAATAGTGATTTACCATTCAGAATAGTACAACCGCATAAATTGCGCGATGAGTTCGTCCGCGTTATATTCGGAAAATAGGCAGTAAAACTCAGATCCGTCGGAGTTATAGAAATGTTTGATACTCCGTGCGCGCGTATCATAAAATCCAAGTTTTGAAAGTAAGGCTTACGAATCCTTCATACTTCAAGTTTCCGTCTTCATTCGATGTAGCGGTGTAGTAAATGGAAAAGAAGACGCATGAAGAAGAAACTCGCGAATATCCCTTTCAAAAATGTATTTTCCTCCTTTTTAAAAAAGTATATTGGCTTTTGCTGTGGTTTTCGATAGTAAAAACGCTTAAAATGATACGAAACTGCACAACAAAGTGGACACGTCGACACGCGAGAGCGTAGAGTAGACTGCTTTATCTTTTCAAAAGGAGAAGTAGAATCACTACGGGTAATTCACTATAGAAGAATATCCGGAAGCCATACATTTGCTTTCGTGAGAAACAAATATATGGTTTATCTAGAAGGATAAAAATGAAACTGTTTTACCATTTCAAAATTAAAAAATTTATTTTCTCAATAATTCGTTTTGAAATTAATTTTAGATGATGATATCGGATATTCCATTAATAAATCTATCACTAAAAAGCGTCGAGAGTTTTGGGACATCGTGTTTATTTTTAGAATCTATAAGCTCGCAGTGTTTCATAATTACGATGTATCTCGTTGTAATTACGAATGTCTCTTGGGATGTAGGGTTTGGCAACGCAGTGCAATATACGGCATAATTAATTTTAATGTTACATTATTCAGCGGTATTATTTCGAATAGATATAATTATTATTTTACAATTTACATTAAAAAATTTCAAGCTTATAATTTATTCATTAAAAATTTCCAAGCTTCTAACAAGTCTCTTGCATGAATTATTCTCGACTGTCTTTCTCGACGATATACCGAAGAGATATATCGTTACAATTTTTGCACGGTTATACTATTATGTAACGTTGAATACAAATAGTACATCATTTAATTTGCGCCGTTAATGTCGTGAATACGTTACATTTGTAGGGAGTAAAAATTTGCGTTATTCGTATTTGTATTTAGCGCGCGTTACCACGAACGTCGTTGGTGCGAGTTGCTAGGCGAGCGTCTTTCCGAGTTTTTGGCGATCGTCTGTTGTCGTTGACGGGTCGCGACCTGCAGAGCGCGCGAGACGAGGCATTGTGAGAAAGACCGCGAGCACGAAAAGTCGTGTCGTCGAGAGAGTTATTATATGTAGCGA
>VBVR01001061.1:0-35287 GCA_011638315.1 Tetramorium parvispinum | reverse complement strand
CACACACACACACACACACACATATATATACATATATATATATATATATATATATATATATGTTACAATACCGTCGCAGCCGCTGCTCTGATCTCATGAGTCCTGCTTTCAGGCTCGGAATCCGATAACGCCTCCGCATCCTCAAGGTCGAGCTGCAGTGGTAGCCGGGCGTCGCAGGCACCGGTGCAGACGAGCAATGCCAGGAGCGAGCAGTCCGAGGATGAGAACGGCGCGCCGGCTTCGCCCGCGTCGAATGCCAGCGGCAGCCGCGCGTCCAGGTCTACCAGCCACAGTCCGGCCGGATCAAACAAGCTGGACGGCAGCCGTAAATCGGAGAGCCGGTCTGGATCCGGCTCGAGGCGTTCGAGCGTCGGCTCGGTCCAGAGCGAGAAATCTGGTTCCCCGAGGTCGAGGAGTGAGAAATCGGGTTCTCCGCGCTCTAGGAGCGGCACGCCGAAATCAGTAGCCTCTCATAGCTCGGTGGATTCCCGGAAGTCGCCGCGATCACGGTCGCACTCGCAGTCGCCGCACGGCAGCGTGCGGTCCTCGAGCCCCAAGTCGCCCGTCAGTACAAGGTCCAGATCGGTCGAAAGAAAGTCTAAGACTCCAGCCTCGCCTGCATCCAATGCTTCCGGTTATGATTCCCCGAAAAGTCGTAGATCTAGAAGCGCGTCTTCTCAGAGAAGCAACAAGTCGGCGGGTTCCGCGAGTCCGACGGAAAGGCGATCAAATTCTTCCGCGTCTTCAAGGAAGTTTGACGAATCGACAAAGAGAGCCGGTTCCAAGAAGTCTGACGACAAGAGATCGAGATCTAAAAGTCCCAAGAATGATAAAAGCGATAATGAGTCGAACAAGTCCTTTAAGCAGACAGGTTTGTGCTGTTTTATTACTTGCAATACTCAGAACATTTTCCTTTTGATACGTTACTATTTGTAATATTTGTACTAATTTTTGTCGATTAGATCAAAGTCCAAAATCCGACGAGAGCGACGAGGAAGAACGATCGAAGAGTAAACGGCAACATAGTAGTTCCGGCTCTGATACAGAAAAAATTGTCAAACGAATTAAGCCGGTAATACACTCAGATTCTGACAATGAGACAGCTGACAAGGAAAATAGCGTCGCTCCAACCGCGGACGCTCTGTTTGGTGATGCAAGTGACATTAGTACGGACGACGAAAAAGATAAAAAGGAGGAAGGGAAGGAAAAAGAGCGGAGTCGCAGTCGGAGTAGGAGCAGGAGTAAAAGTCGTAGCAGAAGCAAAAGTAGAAGCAGGAGTAGGAGTCGAAGTAGGAGTCATAGCCGCGGCAGATCCGAGAGCGGTGGAGAAGGTCCAAGCCACCGAACTATTATCGAAGACGTAAGTTAATAGACGAAAGATAAATATTTTTTTATGATTTTAGAACATTACTTATTTGTAACGTGTGATAATGTAACAGATTTTGACGAGAGACTGTAGATATTTTTACAATGAATGTATTCTATATATAGGAGGAAGATAAGGATAAGGAAGAAGAACCAGAGCCACCTCCAGAAACTCGAATTGACGTAGAAATTCCGAAAATTACTACTGACCTAGGACGCGAGATTCACTTTGTAAAGTTGCCGAATTTCCTGTCTGTCGAAACGAGACCGTTCGATCACGAGACCTACGAAGACGAAATTGACGAGGAAGAAACTCTGGACGAGGAGGGTCGCGCTCGGTTGAAGCTCAAAGTGGAAAATACGTTAAGGTGGAAGGAATCATTTAACGATGAGGGCAAAATGGTGAAGCAGAGTAACGCGCGATTCGTAAAGTGGTCGGACGGAAGCATGTCCTTGCATTTGGGTTCAGAGATCTTTGACGTGTACAAGCAGCCGTTACAAGGTGATCACAACCACCTCTATATTCGCCAAGGTACAGGTCTGCAGGGTCAAGCAGTATTTCGGACGAAGCTAACATTCCGGCCGCATTCCACTGAATCGTTCACGCACAGGAAGATGACTATGTCTCTGGCCGATAGGTCGCAAAAAACCTCTGGCATTAAAGTTCTTTCTCAAGTAGGAATGAACCCAGACCAGAACAGATATGAAATGATAAAGGTGTGTATATATTATAATTTCTGTGCATATTATGTTACAACTAATTACTATTCTGAGATTGTTAATTATATATATTACAAGGTTGATACCCATATACCTATAGCCTTAAAGTCTTTTAGTAGTCCTTACATTAATATGTGAAATAAGGATCGGGATCAAACCCAGAACCCTATCGCTATTAATCACCCGCTAGCATGGAGCCACACGTCATCCCAATGTTTCTATTTGTTCAATGTTACTTATTATTATTGCTTTTTTCTTTTAGAAAGAGGAAGAAAAATTACGTATGGCTATGCGAGTTCAAAACAAAACAAAGAAGAGTACTGGTAGTATTAGGAATACTAATCGTGCTGCAGGAGCATACAGTGGCGATGCTTACCACGATGATGGTTCCGATGATGAGGGTGCAATTTCATTGGCAGCTATAAAAAATAAATATAAAAAGGGAAGCGCAGTGATTCCCTCTAAAGGTTATTTAATATTTTTTACATTATATTAAAATCGTTTTAATATTTTTTACATTTACTAAAACATTATACATTGTAGTCTTAATATATTTTTGTATTAAAATGTTTTAATATTTTTTTATGTTGTGAGAATGTGTTATCTTTAATTTTACATGCATAGATTAATTCATTCTAGGATTGTTAACTTGAAATTTTATTTCAGCATCGAATATTTATTCTTCGGATGAGGAAGGTTCAGACATTGAGACACACAGACCTAAAAAGAATATCAAAGGGAAAATTCTTAAAGATTCAGATGAGGAATCCAATTCTGAAAGTTCAGCAGGTAGCGGCGGAGACGACAACCAAGCTGACGATGCAAGTGATTGAAAATGTATATACAATTCAAAATTTTAGTAAATATTTTTTATAATAACATAATATGTGAATGCCATTATGGTACTCACATAGTCAAATAGCGTTAAAAAGCTAGTATTTAGTAATTTTATAGATAATATCTGATTTATATAATGTAAATAAAAACAGTAAACGCATACTCCAAATAGCAACTCCAAATAGAGTCAATGCAACAATAATATAATAATAAATTGAAATTAATTTGTAAGCATATCAATTTGATTTATTTTACTGCCAATAAATGTAGTTTTAAAGTAATTGTGTAATATTTAAAAAATAATAAAATATTAGAATTTAATAATCTGTGAAATTGTTTAAGAATTTTCCATCACAGGTTGGATTTTAATGACTAATACAAACGATGAAATCATATTGCGATAATTATTTTTCAAAAGTAGTAAGTTTATTATTTAACACCGTAACTGCAGTTTTGCAAAAGTCATATAAAATAAACATTGACCAAATATCTATTAAAATTATCATGTATTAAGTAGTATTTCGAAAGTGCATGCCATATTTTATTTTGCACATTGATTTTTGGGAAAGCAAGAGTCTTGATTTTTTTTTATTATATCGGAAAAGGGAACTTAAAATTTAATTTAACAGCTTTATTAGTACGGCGCTTTTTAAGACATGTCTTTGATTCGAATAATTTTTATGGCAAGAACAACGAAATAACGCACGGAAAGTAATTACACCAAATAATGACGTCTCATAATACTTTAGTATAACATCTCATTAATGTAATATGCAACAAAATAAATTCTGTTGTATATTATACCACAAAATAAATTTTGTTAGAACCCACATAAAATTTATTATTTCCCATATATAATGAAAATCTTTATTATGAAGTAAACTGCATGAGTAAGAAGATTTCTTTTAATAATCTTGTGTCATTGTAAATTACTTGCAATCGACCACCATTAAATTCTATTGTGCTGAGAAATTTCGTTAAGATGCTCTCTTGAGAGATGTTAGAACTAGACAGACGCTTCTGATAGTATATTCAAAATAAAAAGAAAAATAATTTTAATCTCGTTAACACAGTCAATGTGGTGCAATATTTTGACATAAATTGTAAATATCCTTAATAGATTTTTCATACTGACCATGCGTTATGAATACTACATACTTCCGTTGAAATAATTAATATTCCTTATTGGCAGGTATACTCAATGTCCTTACGGTAGGTATTCACCGATACAAACCAGAAGATGGCCGATTTGACTAGACTACGATCTTAAAGTGGTAATCCTCTCAACGGTATCCTATAGAAGCGCTCGGTCAGGTCACTCTATGCGTCAGCTCCATTGTATACATATATATTACAGTTTATAAATTCTAATTTAAACTAGGATTTCGTCCTATGTCCCACTGTATCTCAATCCTTGGCCACTTTGTTTGCAGGACCGTCAACATTGGATTGCTATCCATGATACATTTTACAGTACACTCAAGCAATACTGCTTGTCCCTTGTGATATTTCGCTCTGTTTTCCGGATTGCTACGCTGCAGACCATTGTAGTGATACAAGACGAACATATCTGGGCACATGCGTGGTTCCTCGGGAAAGAATTCATCCATAAACGACGCGAGAAGTATTATCCCTAAATTTTCACCGTCCAGTTTTTTCCTCATGATATCGACACTGCAAGAATATTTTCATATGAAACTATTTCTATGTTGCTAAAACTATTTCTATGTTGCTTGTTAATGCAACATGTATATAATGTATAAATTAAGAATTCGAGAACATACTATTCTGCATCGGCTACCAGCCCTAATTCTGCCAATACGTCCTGCAGCAAGTTTGCCGCGATAAAATTATTCCCTTCTGGATCGAAGCGTTTGAAAATCCTTCGAGCTTGTTCTGATGGCGTTTCTGGACTCACTAATCGTTTCTCCGTAGAAAAGAGTACAGTTAAATGCGTGTCCGATCCCAGCACCCAGATCGGATGCGACGGTGATTTTAGAAATGTTCCCACCTCGCAATATCGTAAATGCTCTAGCAGTGTGAGGAATCCCACTGTATTCTGTTTATCAATACCGCGTAATTCTGCAAAATACGTAACATAATGCATTAACGCAAAAAAGACCAATCTAGTATTACATTAAAATACACAGAATCGAAATAATAAAGTCGTTAAAGAAAAAGAAAAGCTATCTCACTTAATCCACTAATATCCTGATCATGATCCCAGACATGACTAACGGCCCGGCCGGTAAGCATTAAATTGATTAAACTTTGGCTTCCATATCCATAGGTAGAATCGATCATAGGTTCCGTGGGATCCGACATTTCGAAGCATATTTCCGAAACTCCTTTTGTACACATCACTGTATAAAGTAGCAGCAGTATACCATACCGATCTTTCAACATTCCGATTCGTTCCGTGAAGAAGTCCTCTACATCATCGATGCTACTTGTAGTAAATATCCTACAATGACGAATAAAATATCAAAACTTAGAAAAATTAAATAACTCTGTTAAATAATTTTTCAAAACAGTATCTTTTGATGTAAACGTACCTTAATTGAGAATGAAAAATCTCAGATTCTAATGACATTTGTTTCGTGGCCTGGGTTTCATTAATTTGATTACCTTCGCTACTATTTTGGGCTGGATTCACTGTCGGCTCAGTTGCTTTCGAGTCAGTATCTTCTTTGCCAGACACAAAGCCATTAGAATCATTGGCATGTACTACTGAATACTTAGGATCCTGAACGTCGGCGGCTTGATTTATAATTTCAGTCATGGCCTTCACGAGTAACTGATCACATTTCTCAACCTTGATAGCCTTCCAAGTTATGACGTCACTCTCCAGCAGTAATTGCTTCAAAATAAATGCTTGTACCGCAGCTATCACAGCGCAAGGCCCACCTTCTCTCTGTACAAGCGCGGTGGGTTCGTCTACGCTGAAGTAGAAGCCTACAACAGTGATAAATAATATAGCCACATTTAGAGGAAAAACGGTAACATATTTATAACATTTTTTCCTTGATAAAAATAAAATTTGGAGCATAAGTCAAATGTTTGGGAAGGGTGATAGAAGCGTAAACAAAACGTCTAGGAAGCAAAAATTGAAACACCGGAGTGTAAAAGAAGCGTAAAAAAATTTTAACGCTTCTTTTACACTTCGGTGTTTCAATTTTCGCTTCCTAGACGTTTTGGTCACGCTTCTATCACCCTTTCTTTACATTAGACTTACGCTCTAAATTTTATTTTCACCAGGGTCCTGTTAAGTATATTATGCTTTATATTTATTATATAAGAAGTACAGGAGTAACATTTTATTCTGTGTGGAATTATTAAATTTATAAATTCAACAGTGCTGTCAAGCGAGAACTCTTATATGGATATTATATAATATCGGAGAAGAAGTAATAAGTGAACTTTTCGAGCCGTGTTTTGTGAAAATGATTGCAATTGTCACTACTAATCATCAGCAACTTAATCCGGCATGACATGACATATAAATTCGACATGTCCACAACGTGCGACTGCACTCTACGAGACGCAGCTGTCATAACGCGGGACGCGATGCTCCAGTACCTTGCGCCCATCGCTTGAAAACGTCCTCCTTGACGGTCGAACCCCAGAGGAGCGCTTTAACATTTTTCAGGAGCTCGTCGTCGCTTGCGATGGCATTATCGGCCATTATCCTCTGGGTGCGCGCGCGATAATACGGGAGATTAAAACGCGCCGTGTGCACGAGCCTTATCTGGTGCCGATCATAATACTTGCGACGCTATTAGCTTCACGTACGATCCCGCGGAATTGTCGGTCGCATATAGGCACCACCCGATAACCTATTTTGCACAACAGAGAACTGCCAAGTACGCCGCCATTTTGAACCGTTTTCTCTTTCACGTGAAGTGCGTTCAAAGATGGATCCCTCTCCGCATCGATAGCGCACTCGATGGAACAATCGATATATCGAATTTCGAGAGCGACCAGCGTGTCTCGAGACGGATCCGACTAAACTCCGATTAATTTAATCAGCGATTTTCATTCAACCTCTAATGTCCTTTTCTACCTGTCGCGAACTGGTAGCGAACGTGCTCGGACGTGTTTCGTCCCAAAGATATTTTTGAAAGAGTTGCTGATGCAACTTTAAGCTTTTGTTTCACCCTTTTAATCTTTGATTTATATATAATTTTTATTTACCTATAATATTCTTATTGAACTCACAAACAATCTTTGAGAATGGTCGTATCAGCTCCGCATTGTCTAGGAGCTGAGAACCAACTTTTTACCTGAACCTGAACCTGAACGTGTCCTTTTCTACCATGCAGATTTCTACCAATGCAGATTAACTTTAACCTTGGTTTAATTTACTTTTCATCTTTTTCTAATTCTTAGGACTAAAAAAAGATAGAAAGTAAGTTGAGATTAAAATTAATCTGCATTGGTAGAAATAAACATAAATTGCTTAGAGCAAAAATTCTAATTATAATTCGATTCTCCCTAATCTGAATCTCCATTTTAAATTTTTTCCACAAGTCAATAAAACTTATAAATCTATTGACATTAATAAAATATATCATTTGATAAGCTATTCATTGATTTATGGACGATAATAGAATATTTTAAAGAAAGAATTCTAAATACATAATTTATTATTTTTAATTTATTTCATATGTTTTATTCTATTTTTATATGTCAAGTAACAAAAGTTAATAATTCTATCCATTAAAAAAATATTGTAAATTACTTAACGAGTTGATCGTCAAATAATTCAATCGGTTAAAGTAAAATTTCTAGCTATACGTATAATTTGTTGCTTTTAATTTAATTTACCTTATTACATTTTACACAATAAAAAATTATTAATTCTTTCCGTGTTAATCAAGTGGTATTTCAAATGGTAAAATCTTTATCGAGTTTTTATCTTGACCATATATTTATTGGCTTCAATCATTTTATCTACAAGTTATCTGAAAATTTGACTGATGAAGATTATGATCCTTTTATTTATTTCTTTTACTTTTGAAAATATAAATTTTTTTTTTAATTTGAACTGATTTGATAACATTGTGAATTACCGTTGCAGCTGATTTATATACTGTTTTTACATAATTTACGCATTACTAATATCCATTGGTTCCTAGTGTCCTTGTTATTTCGTCTTTGATGTATGTTTTTTCTGCTCCACGCGAATTACGTTTAAATGGTCGTAATTTAATTTTTAATATGACATGTGTGCGCTCGATTCTTATCTCGCTACAATAAATAACACGCTTTATACATATACATTATTCGTTACTGCTCGTAATCGAGTATTCCGAGTGAAAGTAAAAGCTCGTAAATCCACGACTGTGGGCAGAAGGCATTTCTTGATGGCTCGACACGACGTGCTCACGGCATCGAGCAAAATACGGAAAAAATTTTACGCGAAAAATTAAGACTGATTTGAAGACCAATTCAACTAGGCATAAAAAATTCTCGAAAAGAATATTAAGTGATATATTACGGAATATTTTCAGGATTATAACATTTCTAAAAAATCTGAGTATAAAATGAATTGGAAACTATAAAATTATTGTTTCAACATTTTTTCTTCATATTTTTTACCGTTCCAACGATACACTCTAATGTCTATTTCTATCATTGCAGATTAACTTTTAATCTCGGTTCAACTTTCTTTCTATCTTTTTTTAGTCCTAAGAATTAGAAAAAGATGAAAGGTAAGTTAAACCGAGGTTAAAGTAAATCTGCATTGGTAGAAATGGAGACATTAGAGAAACATTATTTCTATTTTCTCCAAGATATGTAACGCCTTTTAACAAATATAAAACTACATGTCTTTCTCTTTCTCTTTCTCTCTCTCTCTCTCTCTCTCTCTCTCTCTCTTGGGTCTTCATCTATATTATACTACAATATATCCAAAGGCCATGAAAATTGAAAAACAAATTGCATGTGTTTTCTTGTAAGAAAATAAAATGTTTCAAGATGACGAGTCAGCACTTGGTCCCAGTACATGTGCAAAGAAATGTTTATATCGATTGGAAAACGTACATGAGTCATATAAAAATGCATTGTTTTCGGAAACGCGAGAAAATCTAGCGATTTTAAATAATTCCGCTGCACCTCCGAATAATCTTCCACCTGTCGCGCGATGAAGCGGCGGTCGGCGAATCGTGAAAGTCGATTCCGATCAAACGGCTTTACAATGGGAACCGTCGCGGTGGAAAAGAGAGACGAGTTACACGTGGGATGTAACGATTCGTCATTTTCTCCTCGAGTACGCACTTGTACGCTAATCACGCGGCGTAATTAGATTTCGTTGCGGGCCGGAGAGCCTAACGAGTCTTAATTGCTGGTAGCGCTCGCGCGAGTAATCGTACATACTTTGTTACAGTTTCCGAGGTCTTACGACGCTTACGAGCGAGATCTGGACGCGGAAGCGCTAGCTCGCCCGCTACTCTTTGCGAATTTGCTCGCGTACCTGCGCGGAGCACTCGCGTAATCGCGCGTTCGTAATCGTAATGCACGCAGCTCATATCCGTCTGCCCATCTGCAGCGTGAATAGAATCCCTCTTCGTCGATTAATCCCAACTGTAAGTCAGGAACTTCGATTTCGCACTTACGCAAGGCAAGATAGACCGCCGAGTATATCTTCCCAGGTAACACATGATGGCTTATATATATACGGTGAGCATCCTATATTACAGAGGACAGTCTTTTATTTTAGGTCTGTATTCTTTTTAGATTTATTTTTTTCTTGAAAACTCATTTTTGTCCTTTATTTCTGAAAAGTTCTATAAAATGTCCTATATTTCAGTCTTTATCATCTTTGTATATTTTGTGTAATGTTTAAATAAACACGTGTTTCTTTTTTATATATAATTGTTTTACAAAATTTCCTTTTTTCTCATATAAATATATATTTAGGGAAAAATATTAATAATAATAATAAATTTGCATTGCACTTATTTGGAGAAAGGGTAGGTGGAGGTGTCCCTTATTTTTCTTAAAGAAATATGGTCACCATACTTACATATGTTTTATATATTTATTTATACATTTATATACATTTATTAATTATTAAAATTGATTGTCAATTTTAATTAGTGATTGTAATATTTTAGCTTTAGTTTGAGACTGTGTTTTAAAGGCTGGTAATAACGCGCGTAGTTGGCTGAGTGAAAACATACTCGAAAAAATTATTATTAGGCAAAAGAGATCCAGCCTGACCGTTTAAGACGTCACTGAAAAAAAATTCTGTTTAAAAACGGGTGAATTAGAAAATCTTGTAGGATTGATCAAATATTCTGATTATTATAATAGAACATAATACTTTATAACTTATAATAACTAAAATATTTGATCAATCCTACAAAATTTTTCTGATTCGTCCGTTTTGAACCAAAATTTTTGTCAGTGTTCCTATTATTATATTTATTTATATTACGATCTAATTTAATTATTACATATTGGTTATATACATTTCCTCCAAACGTATTAAAAATATTAGAAACATTTAAAAAACGTATAAAAAAATCAACATGTGTTACTAGGATCCTTTTAATCCCATTTAAAGAAAAATCAGAGACAAACCGCAATCTTCCGCACGACTTCCGATTTCAGAGCATGTATTATGAAGCTTTTCGGAATGGATTCCGATCGAAATTATTTTTCCCAAGTTATTTCCCAATTTTCTATCGTCTCTTTTAGGGAAACCGGAAAAATTTCATTGCGAATAATTCCATAATACGATACGTGCCCAGGGGAGAATTCATTCATTCAATTTTGCTTTGGTAGTCGCAAAGTAATCGGAGAAAGGTATCTTTTGTTATATAAGGCCAGGGCCTCTGTCAAGTCGCTGTTCTGCATCTGAAGTTCGCGGTAAATGAATGAGCGTCTTTAACGCCACGCTTCGAAACGCTTCGGAGGAGAGACTTGGGTGAAAAAAGAAATTAACGCCCTACGACCGACGCGTCACGGTTCGGACCATGATTTTACGCGATCGCTTAAACTTGTGCCTCAAGACGCGCGGCAGAGGCTTCCCGCACGGTCCATCACAGATCGGTGAACCGCGTCGGTTCCGGCTCTGCTTTCGCTTTCGTGGTGTCGAAAGAACGGAACGGAACAAGTATAGAATCTACGCGCGCACGTACGTACGTGCACGTATGTGCATACGTGCAACTTACGCACATGCGGTAACATTCGTCATTATACATATATGTCGATGTTCTGGTATCATAAGTAATTCGCGAGTACTCGGAAATATCGCGGGCCGGCGTAAAAGTGAAATGCCCGGTGGTATATTAAAACCGACAATAAAAGCGGCCTTACGAAACACCTGTAAAAACACCGGATTATCATTTCCTTAGATCGTGCAATTAACCGCTCTTGTACTGTATCGTCGTACGAAGCTGCGTCCTGTGCCACGTTGAATCGACCCAGTTAAACGCAAAATCGGAGATATCCGAGGAAAGTGAGAATTATTCCCCCATACCGCGGTCCTACCGGAGAGAAATATTTGCTCAAGAAATTATCAAAAGTGTCAGACTGAAACCGGAAAGTCAATCGCCATTGCCCTCGAAAGAGAGCAATGGAGAGTGACAGTAACGGAGCGAAAAGTAAGAGGAAGACTTTTCGCCGTGGAGAGGCGCGAAATCGCGCGATATCGCGCCAAAGTGAAAATATTATTTCACAAGAATCTCGATTTCTTGCGCAGATCGAAAGATAAGCCAACCGCCAACGACGTCTCGCAGAGAGCGAGGTCTGCCATGACAAAACGGAGACTGGGAGCAAAATTACGTCAGGATCGTCCAAGGTGAAATCTCTTGTGCGACTGACGAAAGGGACCGAGCAGGAGGTCGACTTGGGTTTCCTCAACGACCTTGGCAGCCTGGCATCTTTATTGATTCCTATCTTGACGATCTTGACACGCTTCCGAATGAGGAAGCGCCAGGTTTTGACAATGTGAAACTTATAATTCGCCGAATCCTCTGATCATTTCTGGAGATCTGCGATTACCATGTCAACCGATAGCGAGGCTCAAACTACAGGAAAAGAATATTGAACACTAAAAAAACTACACTAAAAAAAGATTGGTTATAATCGATTATAATAATCCAGTCTTAATAAAAGTTATTAAAAATCTTGGAAAAATATATTGAGAGAAAAATACAGTTTTGGATCCAACCATAATTTTATAATAAATTTTAACAATAAATATGATTAATTTAACTATATCCATCATTATGTTAACCATAATTATCGTTAGAAATATTACAAAATTGTGGTTAGATCTAAATTAAATTAAGTAACTATATTTTTTTCTAAGTGTAGTTTCAACTAAACATATAAATTATTGTCAACAAAATAATGTTATAAAAATGAAACGTTTATAATTATTACCAAACCAAATTTTGTTATTATTATTATATTTAGTAATAATAAATACTTTAAAAATTGCATTACTAAATACATCGTATAAGTTTACCCAGAATTTTTTTAATGTGTATGTACATACAGAATACAAAAGTTGCCCATTGTGACACATGTATTCACAATATCCGTTCACAATGTGACGCCTACATCCGTCGAATCGATTATTCGTCAATATCTCCGATTGCCACGCCCGATAGATACTTACGGTCAAACTGTAGAAAATCACAGTGCACCGGAGATACACAATATTAGTAATGACAAAATTAGTAATGACAGAGTTGGTAATGACAATCCATCGATTCAGTAAGACTGACGACAGAAATGAATTTGAAAGTAAAATGTTTAACTTAAACACTACAGTAAAGCAATATAACGAAGTAAAGGTTATTTCTGTATACTCCAAGGCAGAATATTCGTCGCATAATGAGACCCTTGCAATTTAATTAACGTCGCGATAAGTATAGAATATGATAGGTTATTAGAAATTAATTTAATGCTCGAGTGACAATCGTGCCATATTCGTAGATGATTTCTTGTTCGTACTTTCATTTCACAGAAGGAGAGATAGAAATTTGATTAAACAGACATTTCGAAATCTATCCTATCTTATTAAATACTATTTATATTTATTTTTTATAAATATAAATAATATCTTTTTTAATATAAAAAATGAAGTATTTTTCGATAAATTATAGATGAGGTTTTATATACAAAGCTATCTGTACTCATACAGCACAAAACTTGCAGTATCTTGTTGCAAAATTACTGGAATATAATTGCAAGTACATAAGGTACATAAAGAAAAAGATAGAAAATTAGAACCTTTTCTAGAATTTAGTTAGGATCCAGATTGATTTAAAAAGAAATCATGGGTTCTAGTTGGAAAATTTGAGGATTCGAATAAGAATATAATAGTTTATTATTCGAGAATGGATCTTATTTCCCAACATCTTTCTAAAGTTTTTTTTCCGAACTTTCATTTCGCGTTAGAATTGAGCAAAACACTTTGAATATCCATACTGCGCAAGCATAAATACGACAGAAATATAAACACTTAAAATTGCTGCTCAAGAGTTTTTGCTCAATCTTCTTTAAATTACATGAATATCTTAAGCGAAACAATATGTCGTTATCGTGCGCTCCTTATGTGAGGCCACTTAGCGGCTTAATCACGGCGCGTCGTTTGAATTTTCTGATGCTTTCGCAAGTTTTAACGATGTTATGCGCGTATGGTGAAATTCGTGCGGTGAAATTCGTCCGTTAAATCGGGCACGATGGTGGAGCATTGCCGAACGCACGGGTGACCCGTTTTACGATCAGATAATTCGCAATACACTCAGATATCAGCGAGCGGATGGACTTGACTCGCGTCGACGTCTCGCTTCTAACTTGGATGATCCGCTTCGCATCTCTTGAAAATTAACGGTATTCGCAGATTAGGCGTGCGATTCGTAGGTGCGCACGCAAAGTTACACTCGCAGCGACGGCGGCGGCGGCGGCGGAGGGGGCGACGTAAGAAGGAGATTAATTACATGCGCAAGACCGCGCATGAGATTAGAAGGAAGATACCTGGGAGAGCTGCGCTCGCGCGCGCGCTCCCGTTTTGTGTTCCGGTTTAACGGCCCGGTATTCGCTCGCCCGGCGTGATCGCGTCGTTTTTAGCGAGCGCTGCCTCTTGCAACACACACAGCCGGTGTGTACTCGTACCGTAATTAGTTTGACTTTCACCCATCGCGATCGCCATCCATGTCGGGTGCCGTCCGCCGCCGCCGCCGCCACCGCCGCTATCCAAACCGATGGCTCTCCTGACGGATCCAAGGGCCATCCGAGAGTCCGTCGTCACCGATGTGACTCTTCGCGCCGATGAGAATGGATTTTGACACCAATACGCAAACGCGGCATACCGGCCAAGGGCATGCAAATTCTTCGGGATTGCTCCAGGAAATCTCCTTCTCTCTCTCATTTTTTTTATCTTGTATGTTTCTCAAATAATGAATATTAAGATTGCTTAATTTTATAATTGAGATTAGGGAATCAATAAATGAGATGATATTTCAAGATAAAAATGTGTTGGAATATCTCTTAATCCTAAAAAGTGTCGAGGAAAAAATGTTAAATTTATTCCAATAAATATAGATACACTGAAAAAAATTTTAGGTAAACTTATAAGATGCATTTAGTAATGCACTTTTTTAAATAGTTTAGTTGTTATTAGCAAATACAATAATAAATAACAAAACGTTTGATAATAATTATGATCATTTCATCATTATTTCCTTCTTTATAACATTATTTTGTCATAATGACTTATATGTTTAATTAAAACTTTTTAGTGTACCTCTAAAAAAAAGATTGATTATAATTGATTATAATAATCCAGTCTTGATAAAAGTTACGAAGAACCTTGGTGAAATAGTTTCAACTAAACATGAAGATCATTATGACAAAATAATGTTATAAAAAAATGAAGTAATCATAATCATTATCAAACATTTTGTTACTATTGTATTTGTAGTAATAATAACTAAGTATTTCAAAAATTGCATTACTAAATACATATCTTATAAGTTTACCTAAAATTTTTTTTCAGTGTATAAATTGAATATTGAGATAAAAATTATTAAGGGTGCAGCCAGTGATTAAAGGAAATGAATGAATAAATCTTGTAATAATTGCAAAAACAGCATCTATAGATAAAGCATGATGAAAATGAGCTGCAACATAATAAATATCATGTAATATAATGTCAATATAAAGGCCGGAGTGAGATAATATAACACCAGTTAAATCTCCTACAGTAAATAGAAAAAGAAATCCTATAGTTAATCAAAGACAAAGACTATAATTCTCCCTTTCCCACCCTCTTTCTTCCTCACCGTCACTATCATATAACGTAATTATACGGGTCACAGGCCACGCGCGGGAGAGCTTTGAATCCGCAATCGATACCGTATTAAATGTCGGCGACATATTAATAGATCGGCGCCTCCTCGACAGTCTCGTCAGCCTTGAGAGCAGTCGAAAGTCTCGGGATTCTCCGTAATATCAGATGGGTTTCGAAAGATTAGGAGAGTCCGCGATTACGCGAATTTTGGAATTCTATCGATTAGGGATTTAAGGGTGGGCTGAGAAAGCGCCTGTATAATGCGATGGCGATTTCAACATATTGCGGGACACTCGCTGAGGATTACGTCGCAGGCCGAAGATCTCTTACCATTTTCATATCCTACGCCGTGACGTATCCTTTTGAAATTGTGCTACGGTAATGGGGATACAGATCGTCTGTCGAAGCCGTCCAAGCGTTTGATATTAAAGCACCTGGTGCCTCACTGCGATCGTATCGGAGTCCGTGTGACGAAAGAAGCGAAAAGTCTCTTTTCAAAATAAATTAACTTGTAATCTGTGAAAGATGACTGTTTTGCAAATTGTATCACCGGAAATAAACGGCTGCGAGTGTGAAGAACGTAATTTATTTCGTTGTATAAGATACAAGAAAGAGAGGGAGAGAGATTCAGCATGATGCAGCGAGGAGCAAGGGGAGCCTCAGGTGAACGGACTAAAAATGTAGGCCTTATTGCGCCCAATTCTATTATATCTCTGAGCCGTGAAGGCGGGTGAGAGTAGTACCCGAGACGCACTTGGGATCCAACCCCACGACAGGGGGGAGTCCGGACGAATCATCTGAAATTAAGGACCCGACTATCCGACGACGATCTCTCCCGTTTCTCGACGCCGCGCCGCCGCGTCGCGCGCCGGTGAAACTCGTCGACTTGGCACGGCGTCGAATTGGCCGCGTGAACTTTCGGTGCGAAAAAATCGTACGCAATTTATCAATTAAAATCATCATCGTATTTACAGTCCGTTACACGAGATCATTGTCTCGAAATTGAAATTCTCCGTACCGTTTGAAGGATCGTTAGGATCGCATTTTCGTGCCATTATCTGATATAAAAGATAATGTAATAACATAATGCAATAATTTAAAAACACCGCTCGCACGCGGTTTGGAAAGTAGAAAATCGACTTGACGTGTTAGATTGGCCATCCCCGGTCGGCCAACCCAGCAGAAAATGTTCGCCGGGATGAAGATTCGAATGAGCGAACATGCGCAGCCGTCGCGCTGGCAGCAGCCGCGCTTCCAAAAGCGTTGTAGCGATCATTAGCAGGTATCACGCGCTGAAAATTTAGTGGAAAGTATATATGAAGAAACGTTGCCAGGCACAGTCGGATGGAATATTATATTGGGTAATAGCACGGGAGAGTTAGGTAATGGCGCGAGTGTGTCTAATGGTCTTTCAAGCGACATAAAAAAATCTTGCGAGGCAACGCGAGACGCGGGAGCACGCGCCCACGCGCTCTCCTGCGACACAGACCGTATTTACATATATAAGGTATGTATCATCAATCATTTACAAATATGCGCGGGCGATACACATTTGTGTTTTCGACGCGTTTGGGTCGCCTTTCGCATGTCTCGATCGGTTTTCCAAGAGGAGGAGACGTTGCGCAATCATCGCTCGGCGGTTTGCGGCGAGCCGATCGCCGATTATATCGATGATTGAAATTGAATTGGGATTGAATTGTTTGCAGGCCACCATTGTGATGTATCTAGCCTGGCATTCGGGGAAGCGAGCTCGCGACTGGCCGAGCAAAGTGCCCTTCTATGTGTGGTAATAAGCGAGCGATGCGGCCGTTAGGAGAGCGCGCTGCGTCATATTGCGTACATGTAATATTACACATCGGGCACGTTCACTCCAACGGCTTTGCGATTTATAGACCCGACTCGCTTCGCTACTTGCGCCCCGGTATCCTCGCAGATTCCTCTTCTTCGCGTGCCCCGTTGTGCCCGTTCTCCGCGGGTAACGCTGGTCGCGGGCAGAGGGGAAAATGAAAATAGAATCACCGGAGCGTGAGCCCTCCTCTCACTCCTCTTGCCACGCAACTGGAGATCGTCTCGTGGTGCTCTTCTATGATGATACATGTATCTCCTCTCGCAAAAACAATGGCACGGAAAAACACGAGCGTGTAAATTCCAATGCCTTATGTATATACATACATATATATATATACATATATATATGTGTATGTATATACATAAGGCATTGGAATTTACACGCTCGTGTTTTTATATATATAAGAAAAGTATTCTTGACGCTTGTTTCGCACCTGTCTGGAAATCGCATCTCGAATTCATATCTCTTCCTTTTCAGGTTGCATCGATGATTATAAAACGCTACGTGACAGTACGAGCAACGTGACTTAAACAATTGATAGTGTTCGCAACCGATAAAATGTATATTAGAAATTGCTTTCTTTTTGTATGTATGTACATACTAAGGAGAAACTTGCAACCAGTGTCATCGAAATGATTTATCGTGCTCCTGATGAAATTTTCATGGCATTTATTCTATTGTAATCTTTGATAAGCATGTAACTAAGTCCACCCATTTTTGAGATTAATCCTTCATGATCCACTTGAGGTATCACAGTATTCCAGCGATTTTTAAATACTTATTATAAATTCGATCTTTTTCACTATTTAAAAATTGAACCGACCTGTATGTAATGTCCCCAAAACATTGTTACTCAATTAATTTAAAAAAATAAGTCAAAATTGCACTGAAAAAAATTCTGGTTAAAAAGAGACGAATCGGAAAATTCTGTAGGCGTGATCAATTATTCTGGTTATTATAATAAAATTTCTGCTTATTATAATAGAAGTCAATACTTTATAACTTATAATAACCAAAATTCCTATTATAATAACCAGAATATTTGATCATGCCTACAAGATTTTTTTATTCATCCGTTTTTAACTAAAATTTTTTTCAGTGTACAATTGTTAAATATAGATAAGCTTTTAAACGAATAATAACAAATTGCTAATATTTAATCGGCATGAATTTTTCTTCGTTCATTTAAAAAAGTTACAAATTCTTTCATTTAGATACTATATTTCTATGGGAAAAATAAAGGACACCGTCATCTACCCTTCTTCCACAAATAAGTGCAATATAAATTGATTATTACCATTAATAATTTTTCCCTAAATATTTATTTATACGAAAAAAGTAAAATTTTGTAAACTAAAACAATTATAAATAAAAAAAGAAACACATCTTTATTTAACCATTACAGAAAATATACAAGGATGAAATAAAGACTGAAATATAAAACATTTTATAGGACTTTTCAAAAATAAAGGACAAAAGTGAGATTTCAAGAGAAAAATAAATCCAAAGGACACAGACCTAAAATAAAGGAGTGTCCTATGTAAAATAGGACTGATGGTCACCGTAACTATACCCTATATAATGAAATATGTACCAAAACTTTACGCGGGTAACGTCTTTCGTTCTACCACTGACCTACATAGACACATACGATCGGCAATTCGTGTCCCTGCTCGTCGAGCTCGCCAAGACGCGCGGGCACGGGCTTCCGATAAATAACTCGCGAGTCGAGCACTCGTGGATGAAATCAGAGTGAAATGCTCCGCGCGCTGCGCGCAGCGCATATCAAAACTTTTTCAAGAGGACGTTACGAATGCCGGTCATATCCTGGCAGCCACATACGGTCGCGTAACAGCGGCGGACGACCACCTACCTATTCGCAGATTCGCGTTCGCTGTTCTCCTCTTCTTGCCCTCCCTCTCTCTCTCTCTCTCTCTCTCTCTCTCTCTCTCTCTCGCTCTCTCGGTGTCTAAACGAGCAACGGATAATCGCACGGCAACAAAGTACTCGCGGAAGAAAGTAACATTGGGTAACGGCGACCGCGTCCGGCGTCCGGCGACGGTGACGGTCCCTGCGATGGATAATGTGGCCGTTAGATCGGTCGGTTTACACACGGTAGCTGTTTCTCCTTTTTACACGCTATCACGTTTTACTCTTAGCGCGGGTCCTCCGTGGCAAATAATGAATAATTCATGGAGGAGACAGTTATGTCAAGAGCGGTTTCGCGGCATTCCTGCGATTACGATAGCGCGATGAATAACTCACCTCTACACAGCATTTCTCGCGCCTCTGCTCCTGAGTTAATCGGATATTTAAATCAATGAATTATATCGCGTCCAGAATAGTGAAGCGTAGTGTTTTATTAACGAGAGTTCGATGCCTAGAAATATCTTCTCGCACATTTTACGTAATGCACATCGTGCGGTAACCGCACGAAGAAAGCGAAAATTACTCCTGTATCGCGGATGATACAGTTTTTGTTTCATTCGCAAGCGTTCGCGTTTTAACCCGTTTCTTCCATTATACTCTCCACTCGCCAAATACTTTCCAGTCGATCTATCGTCTTCTCTTGCGAACAATAGCTACAATCTCTATATACCCAGATAGGAACGCAAGCGGAAAAATTTTAGCATTATTTTAATTTTAAAATATAATGTATAGTATATTGTGTAATAACTCTAAATCTAACTTTTAAAATCATTAATTCTAAATTTAATTATTGTAACTTATAGCTGCCATCTTTAAAAAATTGATAAAATAAATTCTTATATAGTTAGAATGAATCATTTTAGCATAATTATTACTAAATACATTTCAGAAATTAATTTTATAATTATTGTAAAAATTGTTAAAACATAAAATTGTACATACAATTATTATTCAAGTAATAATAAGAAATTATTAAAAAATTTTTAAGTAATTTTGTTTCATAATTTTCTCAATATTTATAATTTGTAATTATAAAATTCTTCTTCAGCAAAAGATATGCGTTTTGCAGAATCATCTTATGACAATTATTGCGAAACGCTGTGAATGGAAAGAAGCAATAATTGTGCATTTATTACAAAACTTTCCTATCTGGGTAATAAATAACAAAAATATATTATTCATAAATACTATTTTTATCCGTATATGTATATAATTTATCATACATAAGCATTAAACAAATGTACAATTTTTGTCATACTTAATCGTATTACTTTGCGTTTTGTCCAAGAAAAAAATAAAAATATGTAGTATCTAATTAAATGTGTATATCATGAAATATTTGATGGAATAATTTTTCAAAAATTTAAATTCAGTTTAATAATTCAACGTGAGTAGCTACTAGATTTTCTGACTTTCGTTTTTAACTTTCGGGTTGCGATATCTGCGCACAAACCGCCGATTGGAATTATACGTCGATAAGCGAGAGAATGCTTTCGCGTTCGCGATATATACGGAAGGAAAAATCTCGGCCAGGCAGCGTCAGCTAGATCGCCGCCGTAAATCGTTCCGCGGGACGATGAATCTTCATTTCTGGAGTACTTTCATTTTCTAGCTGTGTCCCGCACCTTTGGTCCGCGCGCACGGATCCGATTGTGGCGCGCCGAAGAAGAGAAGGCGCCAGCGGCGGCGGCGGCGGTGGCGACGAAAGAAGAAACCCCCTTGAGGAGGCCGCGTAATGACGACCACGAATACGCCGTCCACCTTCCTGTGCCTTCCTTTTCCGTGGGTATCCCCTCGGTGGCCTCTATAAAAGTTCGGAAGAGTCTCGACCGCACGCCACACGCGTGAAAGCTCGCAAGTGAAACGCTCGACATTCCTCTTTTTCTACGTGCCTCACATTTCGGGAGTACCTTGAGCCTCCGGCGCACACGTGGGAGAAAATGCGGAGCACCGCGGTAAGTAGAGATACGCGTGCGAACGTTCTTAATTATCGTCTTCGATCGTCGTTCTCCTATCCAAAAGGTGCAGTTACATCTTCAAGGATAATCGCTGCGTCTTTTTATTTTTCCCATCATCGCCGTTACTTCGCGTCTCTCGCGCTTCAAGTTTGGAAATAATGCGAGGTGATTATTTTTTTGCGAATGAACGTTTTTAATTATCGAGTTTGATCATTATTTTCCTATTAAAAGACACAATTATATTTCCAAATAATCGGTGCGTATTTTTATTTTCCTATCCTATCGGCGTTATTTTGCATCTCTCGCGCCTCAAGCGCGTTATATTTGGAGACGAGGTGATTATTTCTTCGCAAATGAACGTTTTTAATTATATATATATATATCGAGTTCAATCTTCATTTTTCTATTAAAAGACCCAATTATAGATTCAAATAATCAGTGCATATTTTTGTTTTTTTTTCCATCATCAGTGTTACTTTCTGTACGTCTGTCACGCTTTAAGTTTAGAGACGAATATGAGGTTATTAGTTTTTTGCGAATAAACGTTTTTAATTATCGAGTTCGATTATCGTTTTCCCATTAAAAGACACAATTATATTTTAAAATAATCAGTGCGTCTTTTATTTTTCTCATTGTCGACGTTATTTCGCGTTTCTTGCGCATCAAATTTGGAAACAAATGCGAAGTGACTACATCGCGCATTTCTTTTAATTATTTAACTCGATTTATTCTCCTATCCAAAGACGCAATTACATCTTCAAAGATAATTAGTATGTATTTTTATTTTTCCCTTCACCGACGTTACTTCGCGTTTCTTGCGTTTCAAGTTTAGAGGCGAACTCATCGCAAACGCGCATTTTTTTAAATTATCTTACTCGATTTATTCTCCTATCTAAAGGCGCAATTACATCTTCAAAGATAATTAGTGCGTATTTTTATTTTTCTCATCACCGACGTTACTTCGCGTTTCTCGTGTTTCAAGTTTAGAGACGAACTCGTCGCAAACGCGCATTTTTTTAAATTATCTTATTCGATTTATTCTCCTATCTAAAGGCGCAATTACATCTTCAAAGATAATTAGTGCGTATTTTTATTTTTTCCATCACCAACTTACTTCGCGTCTCTCGTGCTTCAAGTTTGGAAACGAACTCGTGAACGCGCACGAAAGAACATTTTTAGTTATCTAACTCGATTATTGTTCTCTTATTCAACGGCGCAATTATATCTTCAAAAGTAATCAGTGCGTATTTTAATTTTTTTTTGTATCAGCGTTACTTCGCGTTTCTCGCGCTTCAAGTTTGAAGACGAATGCGAGGTGACTATTTCGTTGCGAACGAGGATGGACAAACATTTTTAATTAAATATCGCATTCAATCGTTCTCTCCTATCCAAAGACACAATTATATATTCAAATCAGTGCGTATTTTTATTTTTCCATCATTAGTATTATTTCGCGTCTTTCACACTTCGAAAGTGACCACTTCGTGAACAAATATTTTTAATTATCCAATTTAATCATTGTTTTCCTATCTAAAGGCGCAATTATATCTTCAAAGATAATCGTATGCGAATTTTTTCTCCGTTATCGGCTTTACTTTGTATCTCTCGTGCTTCAAGATCGGAGATAAGCACGAGGACTTTCATGACCACATCATCGGTCCACGCAAGAGGAATATTTCAATTAAATCGTCGCTTTCAAGCGAGTCCTTTACAGTGCGACGCGACAGACGTTGAAAATATCGAAGCGTCACAGTTGCCGTTTCATTTGTTGAGCGTTCACACGCGGATGATCGTGCATCGCGCGCGTGTCGGGAAAGCGTTTTACTTGAATGACTAATATATTTACGGCGATGACGAGCGCGTAATTTTCCTGAATCGCGCGCGAAAACGGGGGCTCTCCTCGGGTCTCCTCGCCCGCGAACAAAACGCTCTTCGTGTCTCTTCAGTAATTCGTTCAAGACCGGTTACCAAATTTAAACGCCGATTGACGCAATCTTCTTACCGAGTAAATGCGTAAGTCGATTGATCGAGTGGCCAGGTGCATTTAATGGGAGTAACTTTCGGTCCGTTCTTACGAAATCATCATGCAATCGTCACCACACGTCCAGTCGCTCGTCTCTCGATCCTTTCGCCTTTTTCTTTTTGCATTTTCGCCGCGTTGACAAGACGTATTAATAATTTATACGCGAGGGAATTTGTCGAAAGGCTCGTTCGAGATGTCCCTCGAGCAAGAAAACAGAACGCCGCGCGTTTACGTCATCGTCGTCGCCTCGCGGCTCCTTTTTTCGACAATGAAAAGCGACGCGCCGGTGTGTGATCGCGATTTTCCCGCGAGGAGAGAAAAATCGCGTGGAGCCGTGCATGCGTCCCACTGTGCGCGAGGTGCACGGATCTCCCGAGCGACCGCAACGTAAGCCGCTCGCACGCGGTGCGAGCAAAAGTAAAAGGATCCCGCCTATGGCGAAGGCTGCCGCTCTATTCACCGACACGGTCTCGATAATTATAGCGCGAAGGAAAATGGGGAAAGCGGCTCCAGCTCTAGCACGCGGAGCGGAGTTTCGATGCGGCACTAAAAGCATGATTAAATGATCGGTGGGGTCGTTAAGTAAGTAGGAAGCTCCGCTCGAGCGCGAGTGAGTTATCGCGCACATCGCGCGCACCGCCGCAGCGGCGCGTCTTCTTCCGTTTCGCGCTAATGGGACATGTCCGTCGCACGGCAATGGGAAATGCAATTTCGAATTAATGGACTCTCACGCGGAAAAAGAAAAAGGATCGGGAATCGAGAATTCGAGAAGATCCGTCAGGCGCGCGAATGACGTTTATTCAAGAGATTACGCGTAATTGGCGTAATTGACTCGCTCTCATCTTCCTGCTCGTGTGACCGTAACGACTCGAGATTCAAATCGTACTCTTAAAACGCGCGATAGACTCAGCAATGAAAAGATAGAATTTACTTCCTCAAGATATGAAAATCACTTGCATTTCTTCTTTTCTCCTTCTTTGGCATGCAAAGAAAAATTTACTTGATAATTTTTATTTTGAACCAATTAAATTAAATACTTCATTTATTAAAATTTTATTTTAAATTTTATAGAGTATTTTAAAAGGTATTTTAAAAAGATTAATCTATAATTGAAATTTGACTGGGAATCTAAAATAATATTTATATAATGAACACTCATAAAATTTAAAATTTTATTAAATTATGCAATTATTTTAAATTTTATGAATGTTCATTATATAGATATTATTTTAAATTCCCAGTAAAATTTCAATTATAGATTAATCTTCATAAGCGCTGAAATACGCGAAGCATTTGGAAATCTATAAAAGCATTACAAGTCAGCAAAGTGTAGATAAAACGTGGTACTTTGACCCTGTCTGTCGGAAATTGACAATCAAATAGAAAAAGAAGGAGAGAGGAACGTAATGCGAAGTTATTGAAAGTCGTTAACGAGTTCCTTGACGCGCGATCCAAGAACACGTCGTATTTTTCTTTTTATCGAAGATAAATACATGAATAATCATGCGTGATTATGAGTCAGACCATATTTACGGGAGCCCGCAATAAACGAGCCATTGTGCTCGCCATAATTCGGCCGATAGCGGTGAGAAGCCGCTAAATGGAAATGTCTGTAGCAAATGAGCTCTTTAAGCAATACCATGTCGCGCATTTCATTTCCATTCAAACTGAATCGCTGTGGATGAAGTAATCCGCAAAATAGTTCGCTATTACGTGCTTTATCGCGTAATACGATATATTCGACATGAAAGTCGTCGATAAATTGTTGATGTACCTATCGTTGACTCACCGAGAAAATATTGTAGTATGAGTCACGTAAAATATAATCCATTTTATACTTTAAAGCTGGAATATAATGACGTAATATTTGTTACTGAAACTTTGCAATCAATTATTCGTTTATTTCGCGACAATTAGTTAAAAATACAATGTATGTATACACAGCGTCATTAATGTCTTTCCTATATGGAAGCATGTGAAAAGAGAAAGATACATTCAGAACTTATGTAGTTAATATGGCTAGGCATTAATGACGCCATGTGTATATTGCAAAAAGTTATATAGACATTTTAAACCGGACTGGAAAAACTTGTATATGTAACAATGTCTATGCTGTAATCATAACATCAATATAGTAATTTTTAGATAGCAATTTTCATTAAGTAGCAAATTATACAAATCGTAAAAACAACTATATCAAAATTGTAAGATCTTTCTTTCGAACTTTGAATTACATTAATCCTGAGATATACTGTGGCATTACATTCGAGAATTATGACATCTTTGGTGGAAAGAAATTCATTTGCGTTTTATATTTTACAAAAGGATTGCGATGAATATTTTAATGCAATCCTTTTGTAAAATATAAAGTGCAAGTGAATTTTTTTCGACCAAAGATCACAATTCTCGAATGTAATGCCGCAGTACATCACGGGATAGCAAATCTTTATCGTAACTTTCGCTACAATTCCCCTCGCGTACTTTCGTTAACATTGCAGTCACGATCGCCAGCATGCCTACATTTTCTCCTTTAACAGGGCACGATTCTCGCGATCGCCTGCTCGTCGATCGCGCTGGCGCTCGCGAAACCGGCGCCGGAGCCGCCGGTGAGCTCGTACTTTCCACCCTCCGGAGGGGGTGGCGGTGGCGGTGGCGGTGGCGGTGGCGGCGGTGGCGGCTACGGGCCACCCGCGCAGTCTTACGGACCACCTCAGCAGAACCCCGTGATCCACAAGCACGTGTACGTCCACGTGCCGCCGCCGGAAGCGCCGGAGTACAAGCCGCCCAAGCATATACCGCAGCCGCAGGCGCCGCAGAAGCACTACAAGATAGTGTTCATCAAGGCACCCACTCCGCCGACACCGACCGCGCCACAGTTGCCGCCGTTGCCGCAACCGGACGAGGAGAAGACGTTGATCTACGTCCTGGTGAAGAAGCCCGAGGAGGCGCCCGACGTCGTGCTGCCGACGCAAGCGCCGACGCAGCCCAGCAAACCAGAGGTCTACTTCATCCGCTACAAAACTCAGGTAATGGATCTTCCTTTTTCTCTTTTTTTTTTCTTTTTACGATCGAGAGTCGATTTTTCAATACCCTGGTGAACATTTTTCTTTACAATTTATAATTTTATAATTTTTTACAAAATTTTTCAGAATTTTTATACAAATTGAACCACTTCAGAAATACCGAGAGAATTTACAGAATTCTTTTCTAGAATTTTTCATATACGTAAATTCTGAAATATCATAAGATTTCTTATTTTATAATTTCTGATGAAATCTTATAAAATCTAAAAATGATTAAAATATTTTTCAGAAATTATAGAATGAGAAATCATGGAATATTTCAAAGGTCACATACATGAAATATTCTAGGAAAAGACTTTCTCAGTATTTCTGAAAAGTGTTGCAATTCTTATAAAAATTCTGGGAAAAATTTTTACCAGGCTAATGGCTTAAATCACAGTTTAATAAAATGTTTCTTGAGCTATAAACATAGTTATATATCCTATTCATCTTTTCATTTCCGTATACGAAAAACAATCAAATGTGTCTGAAAAGAAACTATTATTATTATGAAAAATTGACCCTTAATGGTATAATTCAGGCAGTTTTTTCAACCAACGCAAAATTACTTGGGTACACGTAAACTCGAACTCTTTCAGCGAGGATAACGAACGTTGTTCCTACTGTTGGATCTAAATGCACAATGCGTGGCGCAATCCCTAGTTGCTCAAATGCGCGTATATATATAGCTGCTGGCCACTTTCAAAGCGGTTCTATCGAGGAACGATTTCGGCGAGTGTCGAAAGTTGAAAGCCTCGCGGCATGTAAATTGCTCATTTCGGTGATAGGAGCGAGCGGTGCTATGTAGCTCATGTTTTTGCATGGAATATGAAAGGATCCGGATGTTGGGGCACGTCATGGACGATATTCGCACGTCATATATTTCAGACGAGTATATGATCTTACCATTAATCGGACGCGAATTACCTTTCTACGGCTCAACTATTAAGAAAAAAAAAGAGAAGAAATTGCCACAAGATGATTACCGACGATTTGAATAATTATGAAGAATTTCTCCTCGAATGTCGTTCCATAACGTCGATCTGAATGAGCTTGTCGAGATTTCTACAATACGTCGCAGGTTGCAGGAATTAATTATATTGTACACGCTAATATCGCTATAACTTTTCGTTACAAAAGATATCTCTCACTATACACGTCGCATTCCGCTTAATGAGCTACAAATATCGGATCGAGTGCCTTGGATCTGCTTGCCGATCAAGGGATGTTCATCCGCGTTCAATTAACCGCCAGAAAATCCCTCTAGTCGAGATGTCTTCCGAAATTGCTTGTCCTGCTAGTTAAACTACAGATATATTGGCGAGATTTAAATTATGCGAATACGAAGACTAGCTACCGAACTCTGCTAATTACCATCACAGAAAAGATCACGGCCGCGTGATAGTCTGAATATAAAATTTATATATGCGCCACGTGTCGTCTCCTCCCCTCTCTCTCTCTCTCTTATCTTGTCCCTTACATATGTATTCTTTTATACGTTACAGAAGGAACAAGGCGGCGGCGAGTACGGCCCACCAGGACAACAACCGGGGCAACCCATCGACAGTTACGGGGCACCACATCCGGGCCCCAGCGGACCGTATTAGAGTCGGTTATCGCATGAGCGCACATCACCCTCACCACCCTCGAGACCCTCAGCAATTTTACGGAGACATTAAATATTTAATAACGTGGTGACTACTCTCGGCCGTTTCGCAATCACGTGACGCGAACGCGAGCCCGGATGGATCTTAATAACCGTAGAAAGGATGTATATATCGCCTGTATCTAATAAGATAGGCCGCATGGTGTTTGAAGGTGCTTAAGAGGCAGACGCTTCGTGTCGCTAAAACTCTAATTGTGATGTCGCTCGCACATGTACACACATTCACGAACTCACACACGGATCCACTCAAACGCTTACATAATAAGTTCTTGAACAACTGAGTACCGAACACAATGTTTAGCGAGGTTCTCTGTTGAAAGAAATGTAAAAAAAAAAAGAACAAATCATTTTTATATACGAGACGTCGATGTTTCTTTTGTATCTTTTAAGAAAATAATCGTAAATACATTTTTTTATCAAACTTTCGGCATTAATGTGATCACCTCACCACCTTTCTCTTCTAGTTTTATCCCTCGTTTCGCGGATTCTTACATCCGTTTCTCTCTTTCCCTCTCACTTTCTTCTTCTACTAATGACGCGACACGGAATCGAAATTGTTGAACTCTATTATAGATTGCAAACATATTTGCAAGTGCAATTCCTAACGTTATCTTTGAAACGGCATTTTAGAGAATCCCGAAAATCTGAATATTCGGAATATATTTACCCACGCATGTTGCCTGTTGACTAAATTTGTGATTATTATAATGATAATGATTCTTTCGAAGACGTTTGGAACATATGATTCCGAGACAAGATATTCGCATTTAATATGCCTTTTCCGAGCGTTTTTCGTATTAAGTACGAAACAAACGACCAGTGTAAATTTTAATTCCTCGCGTGATAATTAAAATTCATCCGTTCGCAACTAATCAAGTAGATATAAGGGCCTCGCGTCAGGAAAGTCACATTGAGCCATCCTAGTAGCTTCAAATAAATGCTATCGGCGAATGTATGCAATATAACTCCTGACTGCGCGCTTACTTTTACGAATTAATTTACGCGACTACGTCAATGATTTCAGAGACTGAGCATACTTGCGATAAACTAAGATCGTTAAGCAAAGTTATTACGAACCAATTTTTTCCGTCGATTTAATTTGATCGCTCATGAATGCGAACGATAAAGATGTCAAGATCGCAAAGTATGTCAATATCTGGACGCTTTGTTTGTATATCGAAGTGGTATCTACTAATTTCTCTTAATTTCGATGAGCTGTGTGTTCGAAGGGCTGTGTGCGTAATAAGAGCCGCGTTCCTATTGCAGTATGAATAGATAAGGTAGATCGTTGTTATACCTTTGACTACAAAAATAATTGCGAACGTATAAGATTGAAAATCGCTTCTCGCGTCGCTTTACACCGTATATTGACACTAATAGAGCGTGCACATATACGGTAGAAGGTACACACCGACTAGAATTGCGGTCAATCTGTTATCGTTGTATTTACATCTAGAGAGGTATAGCAAACGCGGTTAATCGCATTAAATTGGTAAAATATAGCACTACAGTAAAATATATGAATATTTTAACTTCAATCGTGCACGATATCGCGTATCTGACCTATGTTGTTTTAGCTATTTTCGTACTTACAAAACCACAGTATTATTCTCTAGGTGTCCTCTGCAATTTCCCTGAAATTATTTTAGCGAATGGACGTTCTTATTGCGTTACCTAGATGCACATTTACTTCTTCCTTCGAGTCTTTTTGAGATATTGTGACACTTAACTAACTTACACGGCTGCTATTATATTAATCGTAACAGTCCTTACTCTAAAAGGGCATTTTAACACATTTTATTACCGATGGAATACATGTAAATAAAACTTTTTAATCGAATATGCTACTTATACAAAAATACAATTGAAGACGCAAAAACGTACTCTTATAGGAAAATACTGAAGTATCTAGAACTGTTTGCTGGAATTGCTTGAATTTTCGTGTCGTAAAGTTTGATCGTAGAAACCTCCAAGTACAGGCATACAAAATTCCCGACCAGCGGAATTTTCTCTAAACGGTGCGTCAATTTACAAATTGAAATGTTCTTAGCAATAATATCCGTACAGATATTCCACTACTACCGCCATTTCGTTTCAGCGACGGATTCTTCAAGAGGAGAATTTTTCACTTGCGAAACTTGATCGACGAGGATATACATACTTAAGCGATGTAAATTCAGTATTTTCAAGAATGCGCATAACCGTTACGAAACGCGATAGTGATGGTAATACGCTTTATTTCCCGTATCTTCCGTTGGATATGAGCTATCACATTTCTTTCCGAAGACTAGTAACTGTGAGTAAACGTAACTTATACGTAACGTATACAGCGTCCATTACATCTCACAGCTATACGTCTTCTCAAATATCGATTCGCAACGGTGCGAAAGAAAAAAAAAACAAGTACAGGGGCAATGTCTCAACAATATCGAGGGAAAAGAAAAGAGAGATTGTGCCATCTTATTCTTGGTGTGATCGCTGACGTTCATGTCTTTGACCAACCAATCGTTTAATGTACGGCGCGAGCAATGGATAAGAGAGGAAGAGCACGTGTCCGCAATAATACAAACTACCATAAACTTGATTATACCGGGGATAGGAGAGAAGTACGAACGATACAATGGCGTACCCCATGAAAACAAAAGTATAAAGCTTCAGGATGATCCAGGTGAAGAAGCGTGCTTCCCATCGCGTTTTCAGGAGCGTTTGCACTTTCTCGCTGTTCTGTAAGACTGGTGCGATCTAGAAAAGAGAAAGCGAGCAGGAAATGATGATTGAACGAGCAAGCAGCGGTCGAAGTGTTGAAAAACCTTTAAAAGTTCTCTGTTTGTGTGAACCGTATACTTACATCTCGCTCAAAGTACAATATGATAAATTCCATAAAGAAACAATGATAGTATCCAGAGTGAAAACCGTGCCAGAGAGCAAGGAAGAGCAGTGTTATTGTTTGACTGTACATTTTTGAACCCAGAAACTTTAGTCTCTTGTAAATGTACTCGGCACACCAGGAATTGGTGTTTATGTTGAATGAGAGAATGTAGTGATTGAACTGCGTGGTAGTTTCGAATGTTCGCAGCTTAACGTTCGCGCAACCGTCCCATTTAATACGACCTTTGGAATCCTTTCCATTATGCGTAAGACCAAAAGTGATGCACACCTGAAATCGACATTAGACTATAACGACACAACTAGCACACATTACAAATAATAATGAATAACGTTAAAAATACAATTACATACTCCTTCCGTAATTAGCCAGACGCTGACGTATTTGTAGAGATTGATGCGGCCCCACAGGCCGATCAGCAAGCACTTCTTTATTAAGTTTAGCTTCTGGAATGATGGTTCAAAGAGATACTGATCGGAAACGTAAAGTGTACCGATTTGGAATATCGCTACATATATGAATCCGACGAAAGCTCGTAACAATCCCGCTGACACGCAATCTGGCAGCTTGATGGCACCAGTTTGAGGATCCTAAATCGTAAAAGCATGCTATTTATATTAAATGAACATTCATACTTTTTCAAAATGGAGAACTTAACAATTCCTAAAATTAGCGATAGATTAGCATTATTCCAGTTTATTAACGTACGCGATCTGTGAGCAGACCGTTGACATAGTCCAAGTATCGTCGCATACTGAACTGCGGCCCGATGAGGAAAGCGCCTGGAAAATAAGCATACGCCGCAATTTCCAATAACGACGGTCGTTCCTTCAGTGCCACGCGTTTTTGACTATCGGAAAGCTCCTCCTACAACACCATGATCGTCATGCGGCGAAATGAAGCGAGATAATAGAATTATGAAAAAAATAGCGTTTCGTACGTCACGTTTCTGACCGTCCCATAAATTAAATGCTAGTCCTATTAACCTAAGGGTCAGCACGCACTGTGGCATTGTCCATTTTATATCGTAATCTTGGGTACTGGTGGTGTAATAGCCTGTATTGGAAAAAATTTATGTTTAACAAACAATTTTTTTTAATGCTTTGTAGCTCGAAATGATCGACAAAAGAAAACAACGACACTTCGCGAAATAAAAGCAAATGACTGCCAAACTAAAAAATATTTCTATAAATTATGATAAAAATTATTATAGTGTAGAAGAAAAAAATATTAAAAATAGTCGCTATTTTAAATTATCGATACTTTTCAAACTTATAAAGTACAAACTTTCAAACTTGCAAATATCAAACAATGAAATGATAAGAGACTTATCATATAATTATCATTTTTTATCGTTATAATTGACAGTTAATTTTACATTTCAACTTTTTGCGTTGTTTTTAGTTTCCAGGACAAAGAGACCGTGAATTTAAATTGTAAATAAAAAATGATTTACTAGAATCACGAACGCATTATTTTAATTCCATTGATTATCGCGCCAGATAGCTCGAGAATAATAAATAGATTAGATGGTATCGCAGGTTAAGTATGTAAATATATGGGTAGACTGGGTTTTTTAAGTGTGAATAAATTTTCAAATTCATTGTGTACGTTACCATAAAGTAGATACATCATGTTGAAGAGGAACGTTACTATGACGGACAATCCCGTGCTGCCGAGGATTGTTAGGATCAGATACGTTGCGCATACTGCCGTTGATGAATGAAGTATATTGCAATCTGCAAAATTATTATTATTATTACATTGATCACTTTTATAAATATGTGAACAGCATATCATTTGTGTCATTCTCCGGGAATTGAGATACTGTTTGAGTGAATTACCGTAATTCCAGTAACCAATTGCGAGACTGCACGCTATGAAAAATAAGTGCTGACGAATGGGGTCTTTGCCATACAGCGTGTACCTATGAAGAAGCGCAACGGGAAATCCTGAAATCAAGTTACAAGTTTTTATCATTTTTGTTCTCGGTCATTATAGCTCGACATTAATTAATTCTATAATTTACATCTTTTCTATATTCTTTTCCAGTTTTATGTAAAATCTTGAATGAGATCAATATCAACCTGTTGTATATACATACATATATACATTTTGTATAAATGCATAAAATCTATACAATGCAGTTCCGAAAGCCTTTAAATCTTGCCAAAATTATTCATACAAAATTTAAATTAGTAAAATGATTCTCATAATTTAAAATAACAAAAGACTTAATATGTTGCTTGTAACATAACAACAAATTATAAAAACGAATGGTATTTGTCGAACCATTTATAGCTCTCGATCATGTATTCATTTATCACTTCACCATCTTTAAATATCTTCGTTAAATATTTTACAATATCAGCAAAAGGAATAAGTATATGTAAGTTCTTCTTTAAATAATTCAAACTCGATTAAAAATAAATTCCCAATCGGACTTTTTTTGTAAGTCTATGAATGCAATGATTTATTGAATCCAAAAGCAATAAACTATATTGGAAATAAATATCGTTCAAATATCAACGTTTATTTTGGCTGAAATTAATTACTCCTGTATAAGTTGTAGTCAAATGAAATAAACACAAATATTAAGGTAAAATTATTAATGTTCGAACATGTACTTAAACCTGAACATTCTTATTATTTCGATCTTTAAAAAATACAAATATTTAAACTTTCAATATAGAATACATATATATATTAAATGTATGTATATATACAGGGAGTCCCAGATCTAACACACCACCTGCTAATGGCAGATTCTTGAAGTCATTTAGAGACGAAAATCCTAATACCGAAATGTTAAGGTTACAATAGCCTTTAAATGGAAAGGATTTAAAAATAGCCAATCTGGTTGTTAAAAATTCGCGCACTCAGATCTATTACGTAGTGAAAGTTACATACATACCTCTAGAATTATTATTCGAATTGATTATTTACTTATGACATACTTCAGGTTATAAATTTGACAGCTCGATGCGTTTTAAGGTCAATATTCGGTAAAATAATTTGTACCGTTATTAATCATGCCCTAATTATCAGCATACACAGCAATTGAATTAAATAAATAAAATTATAGAGATAAATTTAAAAATATATACAATATATAAATATATACAAATGTTAATATTTAAACATTAATATCGAGAGGTACTTGCACTATGTAACAAACCTGAGGAGCGCGCGAATTTTTGACAACAGATTGGTTATTTTTTAAACGCTTTAAACGCTTCCCATTTAAAAACTATTGTAGCCTAAACATTTTGTATTAGAATTTTCGTCTCTAAATGACCTCAAGAATCTGCCAATAGCAAGTGGTGCGTTAGGTTAGGTCTGGGACACTCTGTATGTATATTTACGGTCAAAAGTTTAAATATTGATATTTACAATCCAAAATAATAACAATGTTTAGGTTTAAATACATGTTCAGGTATTGATATTTTTATATATCATTTTATATCTGAAGATCCTAGACAAATATTTTAAAGATATTTTTGACGTTATAGAAAAATTAGCATAGAAAAATTCTCTTTTTAATATTTCCTTTAAACAGAAGAAAATAAAAATAATCTTGAAATTTTGTTGGTTCTATAATTTCTCGACATGGTACAACAAAAATTATCATTATTGCAATTTGGCAATTAGAAAACAAAATTTTGAAGAATTGGAACTACGCGCGCGTTATGTTTTATTGTTAATGAAAGAAAAAAACAAAAACCAATTATTAATGATCGTAATGGTTTAATTTAGCGAAAGTTTATTTTTACAGAATTTATAGATTAATCAAGAATAAAAAAGTAATATAAAATTATATAGTGTTTTGTATGATATATAATATATAATTATATATATTGTACGATTGTTTCACAATTATTTTACTACAATTTATTTATAATTATTACACATCATTAGTTTATAATTATGTATGACGTATGCAGATAATCATCCAACAATTTTTTTTCCTTATTCATTCAAACTCGCTTGAATTTGCTTTATTTCGTTCTCTGATAAACAATCATAATTGCAAGTTATGAGATTAGAATCAATGTAGTAAAACTCTTTAAATTTTTATTAAATAAATCAAATAGAGAGCGAGACATAAATAAAGATAACAGGTTCCTCTTCATTCCCCTGCACTCCGTCGCGTCGCGTTTTATTAGATCTCATTATTTGTAGACACATAAGCATAAATTTGTGCTAATTATATACCTGTATTCTTGCGCAATCCGTCTATTTAAATTCTGTGTCTCTTATTTTACGTTCTGTTTCCTCTACGATTAAACTATCAACGAATAGGCGTAGTAGCACTCCATTTACTCCGTATACTTTTTTTCCATTTTCTTCATGCTCTTCATAATTACTCGACTAGGAACCAATTCTTATACAAAGCAATAAAGTTATTATTATTGCGCTCTCACTAATAACACGTCTTCGATGCTATTATAACTGTAATTCATCTAACGCGTAGCGTATGTTCGAATTGCTCGGGATAAATTCTACTCGAAAGAAGAATGAAATTCGACCTTATCGCGACAGAATAGATTGCTCTTCTTTTCTGGATAGTGAAGTATTGTAGCGAAAAATAGTTATGTAACATGACGCGGTCGTAAAAACATTTGTGTGCATTATATTTGTATATAACTCTGTGTGTGTGTGTGTGTGTGTGTAACTA
>VBVR01001060.1:0-35340 GCA_011638315.1 Tetramorium parvispinum | reverse complement strand
TACATACATATATATGTATACAGAGATGTAAGAATAAAAGTATTAAAATATCTGACGTTTTTCTCCGTGGAACCGACGTGGGTTTAAATGTGATTACGATTGATTTATTCCGCGACTCGAAATGCGGTTACGGGCGCAATAAAGATTCTGATGGCAAGTCCGCATGCGACACGTCCTTCATTCTGACAGGATCGAAAGCCGTAAAAATCCTTGTCGGACGAAAGGGTAGCCAGATCTAGGTACGCATGCGTTTGACAGAGGAGATATATTTCGATCATGGATTTTGGATAGCCGGCAAGGATTAGGGGTACACCCCATTCGCGTGTTTGTTGGAAACAATGGGCGATTCGGCTGATTGGTCGTTGCCGGCCATGTACAAGGTATAACGTCCACATAATAGAGTATATATATGTACATACATAACGTTCGAATAATGACATTCTATTATTAGTTTAAGCCAATTCGAGAACGTTCGCCGCTCGACATTAATGGTCCAGTGGGTTATAAAAATCTTCGCTAATTTATCGACAGTGTCCGATCTGACGATGTAGCATTATATTAGCCCCAATCGCGTTACGTATGTACATTATTACCTTAACTTTACCTTATCCTCGTACAAGCGTATCGTATATTCAACAATTCCATTCGCGAATAGTTTATGTGAAATTTTAATGTTATTACTACTGTCTAACGCGTATAAATTATCAACAAGTGATGTGTCGTTCTAATTTATGTACCTATTTATTATGTTTTTCCTTATTATTTTTTCCATCGCGTTTCTTCAATTTCTACATTTCAACGTTTCATTTCCTTCAAAGATGAAAAATACTTGTGTATCAGAAACTTTTGTCGCTTGTTTCGTGCAAGACTTTTAAGGGGGGAGGAGGGAGGCTCTTAAATTTCATATACATACATAAAAAAATAATTAAAATGGAATTCTCCTTAGAGGTTTAAATCTAGTCCATTTTAATATCTAGTATCTTCATTTAGGTTGGATTGCACCAACGTTACTTTGGTTTTAAGTGAGATGTGTGTCTTTATTTATTTAGAAAGAAAGATGAAGATAGACACACGTTTAAGTCTCGCTTAAAGTCAAAATAACATTGGTTATTTTGACTTTAAGCGAAACCAACCGGGCCTTAGTATTTTGAGCGTGCGTGCTTTACGCGCGCGCGCGATTTTTAAGCGACGCGACGCGCCATGCAGACAGTAGATCTCGCGAATAAGGAGCAGCTGGCAAGTAGTGGGCGTAACTGGTGATAATTTGCATGGAAATTTTTATCGGCTCGGCCGAAGAGGCAATATCCGGCAGACGCATTTAAGATTTCGCTGGTGATAATAACAGCCGCAGAAACGGCGGCTCGTATAATGCTCGCGTACCGGTGACGCGAGTACCGTACCGTAAGGCCACGCGTATGTACACGTACACACGCACACACACACTGCCGTTACATCTTCTACGTAGCTTCTACGTTTAGTAATGCAGCCTGGGGTGGTGCAACGTGACAGCATTGCCCACCCATATCGTGCTCGCGCGTCGCTTCGAAGAGGCAAAAAAATGGCATCGCGCCCCCTCGCTGCTAGATTATATAGATTCTTTCTTTCACCATCCTATTCTTTATCGCTATCTTATGATAATATTATTACATTCCGCAGCCCGCTCTATACGTTTTTTTTCTATCGTGAGATGGATCGTGTCGTCGAACGAGAATATGTGTGAGTTGTGCGATTAAAATGTTCGATTCTTAAATTCCAAATAGGAGCTTCATATAACACGTGTAAGATTTCACGACTCAAGTTCCAAGATTGTTTCCTTGTTTCCTCGTTGAGATAATTTTATCCGCTAGTCACACAACTATCATTAACCTGAAAAGATATAAATAAATATATATATATATATATATATATATATATATACAAAAGAGAAAATAAAAAGTCTTGGGTAGAATCAAATTGGGTAGGGGCAAAGTGCGAGATGGGGATCGAGGAATCGGTGATTGTATCTCCAACGGAACGGAGAGTCGCTCTTGAACGGGATCGATGAATTCGCGGCGAGAGGATCGAAAGGCTCGACGATCTATCTATACTATAAGGCTCGACGATATAATAGTGATGAAACACGGTTGCTCGATCGGCCGGAAAGCCATGGCGGAATGCTCCAAGTGCCGTCTTACGGGCGACCTAGTAGGAGAAGGTCTTGCCGGTAAGTGCTTGCCACTCGTGCACGGATGGTGAGCACCACATTACAGTGTGTGCGTGTGACCGAGTATCCAGCTCCCGATTGGCTTCCGAGGAATTCCCGCTGAGTTTCTTTCTCCGCCCGCTCGAATAAAAGAGTATTTAAGAGACTTTTGCGGAAATAAAAAGCAAAAAAAAAAGGAGAAGCAGGGAGAGGGGGAGATAGAAGTAGGCACGCGTGTGTCCGTGCGCGTACGTCCCGTGGCGGGCACCCCGCCGCGACATCTCGTCGTTTTCGACGAGGCCGTTCGAAAACAATCGGGCACAATGGCTCCTCGAACGTTCTACTTATTATTATACTTATATACCTATATATGTATATGTATATACGGTGCTGCGCGTAAAACGGATAAACGGTTCTAGAGTGCGGTTTCAGACTAGAGACGTGCGAGAGCGCGTGTGCATTTTGTGCGGTCTCAAAGAGTGTACGTGAAAGAGCGCACGAGCGCGTTTCTACATACGTAAAGAGTGCTCCCGAAGGGTGGTATTTTTTTCTCTTTCTTTTTCTAAACTTTTCAATTGACAGTGGCTGTGCAGTGTGCTTTGCGAGTAAGGAATATCTGACAACTAAATTGGAAAAGTAGTATTTTCTGATTTATAATTTTACTTAATTATATTTTTAATTCTATTGACACAGAGAGAAAGAGAGCGTTTCTTAAAATTTTTTCTTATTTAGAAATATGGATACTTGATTGATTCACAGACAATAAATTTTTTCTTAACATTTTTTTTATTGTACATACAATGCATATAAATATATATGTATATATGATGCAATAGACTCTTATCGTCTTTTAAACATAATACATGTTTTACGTGAGATATTCATCGAAACATTGTGGAAGAATATCGTTTGAGTCGCAGAAAGTTCTTTAGCAAACAGTTGATATTTAATGTATTAAATTAACAGTTTGTTAGGTTTCTCTATTGACACTTTTCACATGTTTGAAAAGATCAATTGGATAATATCGCGCACATAACGCAATGTTTTCATCTCACAATCAATATTCCAAGATAGGCGATAGCACCGACGTGCTACCGACATCGTGAAAACCACTGGCGTGTACATAGAAACTCACACGACGTGTACACACGCATTTCTAATGCCTCTTATGCGGGTCTCATTGTGCAACGATCTCTCTTGTTATCCGCTAGAATCGTTACGAACGGAGATTCACCCGCGGCAACCCTCGACCGCATGAATGCGTCTACCTGCCGCGGTCTACCTGCCGCGGTTACAAAAAATATTCCTTCAGTTCTTCATTTTTGATCACACATTAAGAAATAGGTTCAAAAATAAAGGATAAAAAGAGAGTATTCGTAATCAAATAGAGCGAATAGGACGAATAAAGGTATCAGTTGTATGATATGGAATTAGATTTCGCTTTACTGCTTCTGCTTTGCTGTTGAACAGAAAATTAACTCTACTTTATATTAAACAATACATTACGTATTAAATACAATAATTAAATTATACAAAATCTGAAGCTACACAAACCCCTGTACAGAATTTACATTATTCCTTTTAAACATATTTCTCCTTCAACAATTACGATTATCTTTTGATGTCATTCGACAGTGTGTTTTTTATCATGTTACAAATTTATTTATTTACCCACGCAAAGATAAAATCATCCCACTTATCGATTCTTTCAAAAATGCAAGACAAGAAAAGATCAAATATATAATCCAATATTGTATAGCTTCTCTCAGTATCGCGTTATCATTCGGGCGATTTTCAAAGCATAACAAAACGGCCAGCTTGAAAAAGTAGGGAACTTTTATATCACTCTGTCGTGGCATGTGACATTGGCTCTGAAATGAACGGTGCGAAATAATTTGCGAAATAACGTGCGCGCGTTCCCTTGTATATTTCGTCCGGTGTTTGCCGGCCACACGAGTGGCCACCGAGCGCGGGATCGCGGGATAGTGCGATCGCGAGATCACGCTAGCCTGTTGTAATGGACGAGTCGCCGCACCGCGCCGCGCCATGCGAGTATAATCGATGTATATCGCCAAAGTACTTATGGCAGCGCGTTTATGGCATACGCAACGCTCGCCAGGCGCACACACCAGGCAGCCCTGGCAGCGGCCGGACATGAAATCCAGTCGAGTACCCTCGATCTACGTCACGTCTGCCACTGATTAACATTAACTTCGTCGAAAAAATTGTACCAAATGGCAGCCGCACAAATTCGGCGCTGGCTGGCTGGCTGGTTGGTTGACTGGCTGGCTGGCTGGCTGACTGGCTGGCTGACTGGCTGGCTGACTGGCTGACTGGCTGACTGGCTGGACGTCAATGTCATTCATTTTTTGTTATTTCGTTGGAACGATCGAGAGCATAACCCAGTTTCCGCTTTTGCATTGTCGCCCGATAAATATGACCAGATTACAATATAAAAGCACATATCGATCGTGAGCGTTTACATTTTTACGGCAATCGTGAAAATTTTACGAGAAATGAATGAAATGATCATGTATATTCTAGGATTATAGGAATGTACTCTCGTGTGAATGCCATTTTTCGGCTTTTCTAATGGCACAATGTTCTACCCTTTACTAAATATGAAACGCCTTTATAATAAACATTTTGACTTTGAAATATAAATTTACAGTTGTATAATCGCTATTTTGTCTGTGCAAAGTCATTGCCTAAAAAGAAAAGAATTGTCAACTCGAACGTAACGCTCTTAATCGTTGCAGTTGACGTGAGTCCATCGTCATCCGTGAGTTCCGATGGTCCAATGAATGATAATTACAAAACACGTAATGAAAAGTGTTAAAAATCACAATCACCGACAGATAGCTACGTTGGCGACCCGTACGCCACTGTCACCCCCGGCCCCGGATATCGAAGGCTACCCCTCGAAAGCGCGCAGGGGTGCAGTTAATTCTAAAGCGATTAGGCGCACGCGACGGGGCAAAGGTGTCGACCTGCAATTGACAACGACTCGAGGGTCACGAAGCCTTCGAAAGAAGAGATCGCGAGAGGGGCGCGACGACGAACGAAGAGGAAGAGAAGGGAGGTAAGGGGCGAAAAATTAAATTAAATTGCCTCATCTGTGAATCGGCATACTTCGTCGCACGGTCGGAGCATAATGCCGGATTAATATACATACATACGTTTGACGTATTCGCAACCCTCCTCTCACAAGTAACCACATTCGAACGTTTGATTTTTCAATGTTGCCATTTTACCAAAATGTAAAATTCAAAAGTAACCGTTTGTTTTTCATTAGTTTATTATTTAAAGCTTAATGTCAGTTGATCAAAAGATCAACAAAGCAACATGGCAATTAAAAACTAGAATTAATTAAAAACTAATAGCTATATAGAACCAAACATGTAAAATCACTTGATCCGAGTAGAGTAAATTTCAAAAAAAGATTTCATCTCTCTTACCTCTATACAAAAAAAAAAGAGAAACTCTTGATGTATGTACATATACGAAATATATATAATATTATTGGATACATTGCCAAGAATTTAGGGTTGAAGAGTATTTGATCTCCGCTCATAAGTTCGACGTGGAACGGGACGTGATCATTCCTATAGCATGAATCAAACCTTGAGGAGACGACTGCGGATTATTCAAGCCACCAACACCGCAGCCGCCGCCGCCGCCGCCGCCGTCCCCCTCGATTATAGAAGACAATTTTAATATCGTCGAATAATAGAAAGCACGGGGTAAAGGAAGGGTACGTGGCAAGGGTACATTCTGAAAACTCGGGTGATATAAGGTCACGGTGGAGCTCGATAAAGGAGGAGTTTCAGGACTGTCCCGATCCTGTGGGTTAGCTACGTGGTGAGCATGTGAAACGGTATTCAATATCTTTGGCATCGAGGACACACGTTGTCACCGCAAAACTATTCCGGACGACTCCGAAATGATATAGCCTGTAAGAAGGGAACAATGGAATCAATGGAAGCGTGCATGACAATTGACATATTACAATTGTTGAGATACTTTCATAATTTCCATCTTTTATATTACATTATATATAATATATTCTTTTATATTATATTATATTATATATATATGTATATGATTATATTTATGAGAGAGAGAGAGAAAGAGAATTTCGATAAAAAATATATTGTATTATAACATGACGTTTCAACATCAACATTTGATATTATTACACTATTGGTATTGACGTGCATTAATGAGCTAAAATGAAATAAAGTCGACAAGTAAATCTTGTATGACAGGTGAAGATTCGCATCCGATCGATTAAAATTTCTTGGCGATGACAACGATAAATACTTTAATATTCCATACGTTATTTACTCGGGAAATATCCATGCTCCACATAAAAGAGATTTTTCTCATCATCGAGGCTTTTAAAGCGAATGAAGATGCCCGTTGGACGTTGCTTAAGAAGAATAAGGTCAACATCATGTATAATATATATATGCACAGCGATCTCATCCGAGGACTGTTGCAAGTAGTGAACGGATGAAAGAGGCGTGGGAGGCATAGAAAGAAGCTGATGGAGTGGACGCTCCTTGTTATTGTAGCTATAATGGATGGGCAAACATAGTGACACACGGTGGAAGTCGCGCACGCAGGTAAAATCCGCGTGTACGAGCCCACATCGTTCACGTGTACCTGCACCGAGTCCGCGTACTCGGCAAATATTGCGCATTATTTCGTCCCGATGTTTTGTGAAAGATTACTCAACTCGCCGTGACGTGAAAAATAAGTTTTGCCATCAGTGCGCAGGGTGATTCGCAGTTATCGTCCACTTGGTCTAACTTGCGAATACATACATACAAATACGTAATTAATCTCCCCGTGCCAAGGTAGATCCGCAGCTTTTGCGAGAGCAAATATTTATCTCGTAAACTCCAATCGACGTTTCGTCCCAAGTACGAAATCCTCTTAGAAACATATGACATGTGACAGTAGCATGTAACTTCAAGCTAAGAGTAATACTTTTATACATCGTTATTACATCGCCATATGGATACACTGAAAAAAAATTCCGGTTAAAAACGAACGAATCAGAAAAATCTTGTAGAATTGATCAAATATTCTGGTTATTATAATGGGAATTCTGATTATTATAAGTTATAAAGTATTGAGTTCTACTATAATAACTAGAATTTCTATTATAATAACCAGACTATTTGATCAATCCCACAAAATTTTCTGATTCGTCCGTTTTTAACTAGAATTTTTTTCAGTGTATGAATCATAAAAGAGAACGAGATAGTTAAAAAAATTTATATTATTAACGTATACAATTATTTATATTGTACAATTATTCTCATATGTAGAACGAGCGCGAGAAAGAGAAAGAAGAGAGAGAGAGAGGAGAGGAGAAGGCGGGAGAGAGGAAAACCCCGTGGAAGCAACAATTGAATTTTCGCTATCAAGTCGAGATTCCTCGTCAAACTCGTGAATGACTTGGGCTTCTGGCGACTCGGTGCCAACAATTACATGGTACGCGCAAGCGTTGTATTCCGTCTACAATGCGAAACCTATTTCAATGAGCGGGTGGCGATGGAATCCGTTTGGAATGAGGCGAGAGAGGAGGGGCCGGAGTTGCTTGGGGATCGAGGTAGCGATGTTCGCGGTGGAACCGTCGACGCCGAGTATGAGGGTAGGGCGAGACGATCATTGAAATGGAAATGCCATTGACGCAAAGTGAAAGTAATTAACGGAATATGTCCGAGCTATAGAGTGAATTCGATGTCTGACGCCATTGTCGCCGCGAGTGCGAGATACACGTATACTACAGGATGGTGGACCGGGGAAGGGGTGCTTGCGGACTGTTTCTAAAGGAGGCGGCAACGCGGATGGCGGTTGGAGGAAAGCCGGAAAGAGTCCGTAAGACGGAGCAGTGAAAATTGTACGTACAAATAAAAACGAAATATAAAGAAAATAGAGGTAAAAAGTTGAGAAAAAAATCAAATGGAGATGTACGAACGCTACAAAGAGCGATAAAATGCAATAAATTGGAATCGGAAATTGTTCAATTTTAATCAACAGAAATATCATAAGCGCACACATTTTGTACATTTTGAATAAATAAATGCTTTTTTATCCACGATGATTTTTTTTAAATACAAACATAACAGTGTCGTAAATTGTGAATTATAATATAATAACGTGACCAATGACATTATTTGCTAACAAATAATTTGCACGCACGTATCGACTCACGTATCGTAAAACTTGGGAGTACAAGTCACATATAATATTTGTTGTAAAAATAAGGGGTAGACAGATTTTTCATAAATTAACGCACGTGAGAAAGGACGGAAGACGCATGGATAGTGTGCGGTGAACGAAAAAGGATCACTCGAGGATCGTCGAGGAACGGTTGCCAACCGGGAAGAAAGAGAGAGAATTTTCCTAGATTTAATTAATATTTCATTTGCATGTTATTTCTCGCAGCTTGTGCAGCTTGGTATCGCAGCGCGCGAAGCGTGATCCTCGCCATCGTCACGGAGAACCAACACTCGGACGCAAAGAGAGTACAACCGCTGCGCTGCGTCCTCTGTCTCGACACTGACGTGCACGTACACCTGCATGCGATATACTTCTATACATAGGTACAAACGGCGCGGAGAATGCGGGGCGGTGCGAGCGCTCGCGAAACAGCATGGTGCTCTCTATATTTCAATTTAGCACGTCTATTGTTAGATACTAATATTATTCAGTTCGGAATTGTTTCGCGACGTCCCTCAGAGGAAGCAAGGGGATAGCTCGATTTGTACCGGCGCGACCCCCAGACGACCCAGACTCTATTACTTTTCTCTCTCTCTCTCTCTCTCTCTCTCTCTCCCTCTATCCTCCCGACTGATTCTGTCATATACCGAACAAGATAACGAACAGCTGAGAAACGAGATAGATATTTTCGCGTAAAGACCGCGAAAACGGAATATTTTTAAACATTGCTTTTAGATTGTCTGTAGTAAAAATGGATTGTTATGTTAGATAAAGCTAATAATGGGAGAAAATTCGTAATATATAGTAATTTTTTGTACTTTATTTTGAATCGTGGAAGGGAAGTAACCGAGATATTATATTGACCAGAATCACCTGGCAAAACGACATTCGATCTCCGTTACAGTGTCATCCTTCGTCCACATTAAGTCACATATGCTCCCACATGTGCGATCTATGTGTGTGTGCACCAAGATTGGTGGTACCACTGAGACTGATCGTTCCTTGGGGCGAGCAAACACGGCGCCAATGTTTGCCGACGTTCGGCAACACTTTATTCTCTCTTCCGCGCGCGCGACCCGAGAAGAGAGACGGTCCAAAAGATCTCTCTTCGATTGGCTTCCATGCATTCGTACGTATGTATATTTAAGCGGGCCGCGGTGTAGCTACAAAACTTGCGTGTGGGTGCGCGTGTGCATTCACATGGGGTAGAAGAACTTTTCTCAGTTCCCATACGGAGAACAAGACGAAGAGAAATAGCGAGAGAGCAAATATTGATGGAAGTCGAAAAAATGTTAAAAGCCATCTGACTCGTTATTCGGTTAGCTATATTCATCGACCAATAAAAAAAAAAGAGAAAAAAAAGAACGGGAAAGAAAAAGTAGTCTTGGAAGTAGAAATTCTCATTGGAATTGTGTAACGTCGTGTCGTTTCTCGACAAATCACATTACTCGCGCTTAAATTTAACATTATACTTTCGTATGTGTATATATGCGTAATAAGCATTTCGATGTGCTAATCGTCCGATTTAAATTGACATTCTTATCATCTGACGTAAGCATTTTTAAATTGTATACATGGAAGAGTGTGGTATTCCCGTTCGCTCATTCGGCAATTAAACATTTCTCTGAAATTTTTAAGAATTTAACCGCGTATTTTTCCGTATACACGTGTATAGCAAAGCTCAATTCTATTTCATTTTGTGAAAGAAAAAGATTTAACGAATCGCATATCACGACGTAAGGAGTGTATGTACAAAATTAAAACTTTATATCACTTTATACATGTATATAATAAAAAATTTAAGAAATTATACCAAAGTTCATCATAATTCGGATAAAAGAGAAATGGAAATTCTTCATCGGATATACATGTACATATAACAGAGAAACATTAAAGTATTCGTGATTAAGTTGATATTGTTTAATCTGGTTAAAAATTATTAACTAAAGATAGATTTTAAAGCCGATCAACAACTCGCGACAAATAATTGAATCAACAATCTTGGCACCTCGATTTTCCACTCTTTGAAGAATCTTAAATTACTTTGCCTCTCTATCATCCACTGTTCCCCCCTTTCGCAACAATCGGATCAGTTTCCAGCTCTAACAACCCCTTTGCCCACTCGGTGGCTTAAAATTCCTCGGTGCAGACGGGAGACACGAGACGCGAGGAAGAAAGGGGATTGTTGCACTCTCTGACTGCGGATTAAACTCGGTCGCGGCAGAGGTGAAGGCAAAGAGGGTGAGAGAGAGAGAGAGAGAGAGAGAGAAGGGAGAGAGGGGTGCTATTATACTCCATTATGGATGGTAACCAGTAGCCAAAGGAAGAAACTCAGCGGGGTGTCGATATATTGCCACCCCTGGAAAACCAGGCGGCCATGCCTCGTAAATAATAACCGGAGCATTATAATGCCCGTATATGCACCGTATGCGCCGCGCACGCGGGCACAAATTGCCGGGTATATAACGCCGGGCGCGTGTTCAGGCATCGACCTATCGGATATGCGCCTTGTAGAGGCCAGTCGATTATCGGTATTTCATCGATACCGTGTACCTAAGTCTGTACACCCCCCTTCCCCCCACCGACGCGACGTACGTGTCCAAGTACCCATCTACGACGAGGAACGTAACGTCTCTCTTCTACCACCAAAATCGTTCACGAGACATTAATTGAGTAAAGCGATCGTTTATCGAATGGATATGTTTGTATACTTTGACAACTCTCTCGTTGTCGCGTTTCTCAAAATATATATCTTATCAGCAAATTAATTTTATTTTATTTATATACAAAACATTTTCCCTATACATATACATATATGTATGTGTGCACAATTTAAGACTGAAATATGAAATCGTCCGGAAATTCCTCGATCGACAACAGAGGCCCTTGTGAAGGAAATATGCATATACAGACTATGGGAAAAATTTTACAATTTACTTGTCACAACTCTGTATCTTGAGCGTAAATTGAGCGGCAGAATTGACTACTTACATTGGCCGAGATTGATTTATTGAAAAAGGACAGCGCGATTTGAGATTGATCGACCGTGAAACGATTTCGAGAATACAACGGCGTCGCGTATCCCATTTCTTCACCTGCGAACGCTATTCGTCATCCGATACCTTTTCCTCCGGTTTGTCGAAAGATGCAGTAAAATTTTCATTCAGCCGGAAAACCGGTTTTCGTAAAATCAGTTGTCGTCCTTTATCTCACGTATCTGCAAAGAGAATCCGCGTGTCTCGTTTCTCCCTCACAATGAATTATGGTTATAGGCCGCAGGCAGCACGTCATGGGAAATCTCGTGACGTCTCTTCGCGACGGCTGATTATGAGACCCGCTAAGGATTATTATTAAATATTATTAAAAATTAATAACAGTTTATGAAAATAATCAAGTACCTATAAATTATTAACCATATTGCAAGAAATAAAATGGCTGAAAAATTCAACATTGAAACCCAAATTGGTGATAGATCAGAATCGAAGTGAAAGTTAGTACCTTTAATAAAAGATATTTTTTGCCATTTTTTTCAAAAGATATTTATTTTCTAAAGATATCTTTAAAAATGATTTTTACGATAAATTAATTTAACGGAGAGGAGCACGATTAAGTAAATTGATATATATGTAGAGTATCAATATCTTATTTATTGTATGTATTTGCGATCTATACACTTTTCTTCGAGTAATATATTATTTGGTAACTACGGTAGGTAGTTGATGTTTCCGGTCGCTAGCGGCCAATCTAGATATCTTGCAGGCGTATACTTACAGGCAATATTTATGTGTGTGTGTGTGTGTGTGTGTGTGTGTATGTGTGTGTGTGTGTATGTGTGTGTGTATATATATATATATATAGAACGTGTGTACGCGCGTATATATAACACGTTTAACATATTCCGGCAAAAATTTCGAGATTAATTTAGTCATTAGCTATGTAGCATCGTATTTACAGATTCACCTTCCTCTTATCTGGCTGATATACTCGTCAAACTTGTTTCCTACACACACATCTGTCTATATAGTCTTTATCTACACATGTATAAAGTATACTCTGAAAACGAATCAGCCGTGAATTTAATTATCTTTTGGCGCTTCTCTCTTCGTACTTTTGTACGTTGCGTCACACAGCGAAATTCATCATTCAGGATTTAGAGTCGACGGATTGTTAATTAACGCAGACATCTGATTAAGCGTTCGTGTCAACTTTCGCACGAGAGACGTACAAGTGTATAAATATTAAAACCAGATACTCTTGGATTGTCAGATACTCTCAACAGCTTCAATATTTTGGCATTCTCGAGACTCTCTCACTCCGTCTTCATTTGGAGACAACACTTTTTACCCCTTTATTGTCTAGTGGAACAGAGTTTCATTGCGTCATTAGGTTTTGACACTGCTCGCGGACACCGAATAGATTCGATTCTTTGATAGAATCTCTTCTTAGAACTTTATTAATTTAGTTCCTTGGAACAATAGTCTCCTTCTTCGCAGCACGTTTCGTTAATCATCGAAATTATGTTTTTATTGATAATAATGGCTTCTTAGCCATTATTAAATTTATCGGTCATATCCAAATCATTTAAAGATGAAGGAAGATTTTAGGAAGAAATGAAACAATTTAGAAAAGATTTTTCTCGCTCGGTGGATATACTTACATATTAGGGTACTCTCGTTCTCATCGTCGAAGAAAGATTACGCCTAATTAGTGTATTTCCAAATCGAATTATGCAAATAATGTTCTCAGAAGATTCAGTCATGAGCGAGGACATTCTCAAAAGATATGACACGCTGAATGAAGGACTACATTGAATTATCGGTGAATCGGAATTGATTTCTCTTGGATAGAGATTGTCGATTCCGCCAATGTATTATATAATTTCCGATCAAACGGTCGAGCTTGTTAATAATGTTGCACTGTTATCGTTGATTAGCTTTGGAATAATTCTTGGAATAAGAAACTTGAAACAACTGAGATCGCGCGTAGAGGCCTCACGAATAATTTCTATGCGCGCCTACTATTCGGCGCGAAGGAAGGATGCACAAACGAAACAGTCCATTAGGGAACTATCGAGGACGACGACCAGGCGACGACGTCATTTTCGTCAGGTCACTCGGAGTAGCTGGTCTTATCGCTGGCATCGTCGGGGCTGGTCTCCCGATAGGCGTCGCCAGTACCATTGGCATGTAGACTCTGGTTGGGCGGTTTGATGACGGTGGGCAGGTAACCGGTACCGGTGTAAGGCGCGGCCAGGAACCGGTGCCGCGTCGACGGTATCGGGGTAGTGCAGTACGCGCGACTCGCGTAAGCCGCGGCTGAGACGGACGCGGCGGACGCCACGGCGGCCGATGCCAGGGCGCCCGCCAGCGGCGAGAACGCCGACTTGGGCTGCAGATTATCCTCGCAGACCAGCACCTCCATCGCGGACACCACGTCGCCTGCGACACAAATTCTCTTTCGTCTTTTCGCCAGAGCGTACCCGTCGCGTGGTCTCGGCTACGTATGCGTATGACTCACGAGAGAACATTATCGAGAGAAACGTAATAACCGCGATTAAGCGACAATATATCATTATGAAAAGAGAGCACAAGGTACAAAGAGAAGACGTTAGAGCCTTACAATTTGTCTAGATAGAAAATTTGCAATCACCCTATATTGTGTCGCTAACGATATAATTTTGTAAAAGATACAGTCCGTCAGGTGAATGAATATAACAAACACCGTACCGTATACCGTTTATTATTATTATTATTACCGCAAACGACGACGAATCGGAGAATATGTATGTACATAAATGATAAGAATATAATTTTAGTTGCCGCACTTTTTATCATTGATGTCACGAAATAATCACGAGATTTTGTCTCAATGCCCCCCTTTCACATAATCAAATATAGTTACATTTTCTCAAGTATTTAAACACGAATCAAATTTGAAGAATTTTCGAATGACTAAATAACTAATAATATTATAATACTATTGATATCATAACGTTTTTGAAACAAATTTTCTCTCGTGTATGGTTAGTTTTTAAAAATCCCCTAAGAAAAGTTAAGAAATTTTACCTTTGCAACGAAGGAGAAGTGCTTCGACATCGACGCGACGTCTTCCAGGGAATACGCGCAGCAGAAGGTCCACCGGGCGTTGCTGCTGCTGATGTTGCTGTTGTTGTTGCTGTTGTTGCTGCTGCTGATGCTGCAACTGTAGCCCACAAGTCTGCTGAATATTCTGCATTTGCATTTGCATCTGAATCTCCCGCGGCTCAGGTATGTGATGATGGTGTTGGTGTTGATAGAGCGCTGGCGAGCAATACGCTAACGAGCCCGCCGTTGATCCATAGAAGGGCGCATAAGGAGGAAAATGCACCGTTGTCGCGGCCTGCAATCAAGCATATTTATCGTTTGAAAATTATTGCTCGTATGCGGCGATAGCTTATCATTTCGTGGTTTTAAGCAAACTTCCGTCCACCGTTGCTTGATATCACGTGGCTCAAGTAAATTCATTTTTTCTAATAGAGAAAACCTTATTGCAATGTTTTTACGACAAATATATATACATATATATGTATATAGACATATACATACATATACAGTTTTGATATTTTGCCTTTAAACAAAATATTACTCTTGATTGTAAGCTACATTCAATGAAAGCTAGATAAAAATTTGAATAGATTAACCCATTAACTGCCAAATTTTTTTTTTTTTAAATTTTTGCTAAACTGTCAGGCGTACCAAATATATTTTTGGCGCCGAATGGTGTACATAAAATTCCAAAATCCTCAAATGGGGATCATGGCAGCTAATGGGTTAAAGAAACATTTTCAATCTGTGTGTCATGTATGTGAAAAATATTTTTAACATAGGGTTAAAAATATTATATATGATTATAGAATCAATGATATGTCGATGTGATTCTACAATATCGAATTTTTATAAAACCGATTGTACAAAGAACAATATTAATAATAGAAGAAAGAGAGGGCGACGGAAGAGAGCAAAATTATGTTACAAAAATTATAAAGATATACTTGAATATCAAACTGTTATGTAATTTTTATTTTGGGATTAACGATGTCACGTACGAGATGCAATGCATTGTTTATATATCATTAGATTTAAAATCTAAAGTGGTAAAACTTACAGCTAATGGGGGTAGCGGGGGACTGGGCCTAGGTTGAACCAAATCCACTGGTTGCAAGGTCTGTTGCGTCTGCGGGGGACTACCACTCTTGCGTAAGCTGAGGTTTTCCGGCGCCGGGGTGTCCTCTCTTTGCGGCGTCAAGGCGGGTGTCAGCGGCGGGGTATGCGTCGGACTTTGCGAGCCCGGTTCTGGACTGCCCTCTTCGGAATCGTTCAGGCTATTAGTACGCTTTCTCGTCGTTTCGGGTTCCGCCGCCGTCGAGACCACTGCAACGTTTGCCACTTTGTCGGGGAACTTTATATATGATGACTTCAACGACTCACGATCGATTCGAGTCATCAGAATATTGAGGTTACTCGCTACTCTTATATGTATAGGTATTATACAATTAGTAAATGATCGGAAAAGAAGTTCATCAAGTATTATATGTACATATATTTATAAATATTGATAAATCTTAAGATTCCAATATGATAAATTTGCGTGATAAAAGGTTTAAAATTTTGTTATTATAGTATATAATGATGTGTCATATTGCCGATTGTGTAATATAATGTATAAATCTGCGAGTAAAGAGGTGATTTTATATCTGTTTATTTTTTGCGTTTATTTTTCTCTGATCTGGCTGGGTGAGTGACTTCTCTTTTGTACGAATGTATCATTATTGTTTTGATCAAACTACTTATAATTACTAGTCAAAATTTCACTTTTTTCACGGAAAATTTTATTTCACATTATTTTTAGAGACTATCCAACTTCAAAGTATTCACTATTTAAGGATTTAATTCACTGTTATAAGCATTTAAAGATTCATCGGAGAGCGTGCAGAGATCTTTTTATTTAACTGTTACCGCCGATGATGATTCAAAGCAGAGCCGAAAAAAACGTACGATTTATAATTATATATTTCATTAGTAATTAAAGACTGTTAAAACGTTAACTTAAACATACTATTAATCGTGTTGTACTCTCCAAGCCTTTATACGTTATTTGTTAATTTTATATTTATATTTTTATGTTTACGAGAGGCTTCGCACTCGTAGAGATATAAGAATTTAAAGAGAGAGATATAGAGAGGATTTACCTAATGAACGATCGGCTCGCAATTCACCACCAGAATCGGAATCACGATCGTCCTCATTGCCTGGATCGCTGGTCGACAAGATTGTCGTGCTTTCAGAGATCCTTGGCCGCTTCAAGCCTGAAATAGAACAGGATTTCTTCTTGGAACGCTTTAGCGAAGTAAAATAAGAGCAAGTTCAAGATCGATTCTACTTGGTTTCTCCACAATCAAAAATTGTAATTTGTTAAAAGTATGATTGAATTGAAAAAGATATAATGTGTTTATCCAAAGCGCGCACAAGCCAGAAATATCCTCGGCAATACTGAAAGTAAGGGGTACAGACCTTTCGAGGGCGGCGTTACAGCACGCGCGTATGCACGTGCACGACTATCGAGACGTCGGCAATGCGTGAAAGAATCCCGTTGGGTGGTTGATCGCGCTTAGGAGGTGAAAGTCTGACCGCTCGTTAAAAAGTTTAACCGTCCGTTTATTAGTAAGGGAAAGATTGATAGGTCGACAAGGGAGGAGTGAGGGGGAGAAGGGAGGGGAATGTAGCCAGAACGGCTACGCGAACGATTTCCGTTTCCACCCCCTTATTCCCTTAACCTACCCTCTTGCACGCATATACAAGCGCCCCTTTGCGCGCCCGTTTAAGCACGGTAGTCTTTATCGTGCTCTTAACCGCAAATTCTCCATTTGGTAGATTATCCGGATTTTCTTGATTATGTGGATCGGTGAATGCGCACATTGTCGACCGCCAACATTTACAATATTTAATTATTTTACGATACATTTTTCTTTCATATCAGGCTTTATATCACGAGACTTTTCCAATAAAATTTTGATCCCAGAACAACTGATTGTGAAAATATTTTCAGTAAATATAAAACAACAACATCTTCGTTCCAATAGCACATATAATAAATTTCTTCTCAATTGAGTATAACTTGTATATTTTTGTCTAGAGTTTGTAAGTAATATTTATACAATTTGCATACTAATTGTCGCTAATTAATTTCACACCATTCGATCGATTTGTCTCAGAAACACTGAATAACATTGAGACATACATATATGTGTGTATGTGTAGGCGTATGTGTATACGTGTATGTATGTATATCTTGAGCGCGCGAATGAGCGACGTTCCTCGCAGAATGCCGAGGAAAATTCCGCAGCAGGATACAGCCATCTCCACTCTGCCTCTGGCGTGGCATCTAGATAATAACATTAATAATTGACATCCGAGAACGTCAAAGGAAAGGAATGCAATATCGAGAGCCCGCGTTAATGTAGCTGCTGGCGCACCAAGAGGACTCTTAAACCCTCGACGTGTCCTGAACGACGTTTGTATAAGTGTTGCACACACCGATGAACGCGCGTTTAGGCCTCGCACCCGTAAGAATTGCCGGTAATATCTACCGGCAGAAGCCGTTATTAAAATATCATTCTTTCAGGGACTACCCCCGGTGTCAATCCCTCAGGCTTGAGCGTGCCACTCTCACGCGACGTTGGAATTCCTGCTCTTTTGTAATCTTTCGGCAAGTCTGGCACGATAGCGTAACGAAGTGCATATCCTCGAGGGGAATCCGTCAAGTGAATCCATATGCTGCGTTTTTCGAATATATAATTTCAAGGGTATTTCAAGGTGAGACGCCGTTCAATGCCCATTTTATTATGGCTCGTCGAAATTATCGAGTCAGCTAATTGATCAAATGGGCAATTCATAAATAAGATATATATATCTCGAGAAACTTGTAACGCGAGAATCTCGGTATATGATATTTCAAAGTAATCTCTGTTCACTTCCTAGTAGTTTGAGCAGCAGCTTACGAAAGTACCTGTCTAATCAATGACGAGAAAGGTGAGAAGAACGAGACCATTGTGAAATGTCGCCGCCCTTGGGACGGGACGAAGCAACATAGTTCAATAGGGAACACAGTATCGTGAACAGGAATCTTTTTCTCCCCTCTTTCTTCTTCGCTTCCTCCCTTCTCCCTTACACTCGTCTTGTATTTCGAGAAGGGTGTGTGTGCAATTTATTGTAATCTCTCCTGTCCCAGGCACACACGAATGAGAAAGAGAGAAAGAGAGAGAGAGAGAGAGAGAGAGAGATCTAACTTCTCTTGGATATCTTCCGACGCGGGGCAACCGTATATACCTAGCATGTATTTTGATACGCGAGAAAGTTAATAAAACTCGTTGCGTCGGGAAAGAGAAGCGCCCTAGTACCAGCTGGATATGTGCCTGTCGACGACTACTCGGTGAAGAAACGTCGTTGTGATTTAAACTCACCCTTATTTACAAGCGGTAACACGAGAAGAACGTTGAGAAAAAAGAGAGAAGGGCCGATGGAAATTACTGATGACTAATCCATCCCATGTTAGCAACCAGACATTTTATATTAATTTATAACTTGTCGAACCGAATACAAATAATACGCAAATAATAAAACATAAAATTTTCTGAAAAAGTTACATCGTTACATAATTATATGTCGAACGAATAATAAATTTAAATTCGTCATTCTCAATGACATACATATACATTAAAAGTTTATCATTCGTTTCTCATTTGGCGTTTCTTCAATCTCCCTTCATCTCGTCGATCACGCACCCGCCCACTTGCCTCTATTAATCTATATTAATTTGAGGACTACCCCTGCGGTAATAAGTTACCATAGCTTTCAGCGTGCAAAATCAATCGCGTCACGAATGTCACGATGTTGGATCGCACACCCGTCACAGACAGCTTCGTCACCTAATCCAGGGCTAAATTCTTACCGCGGCGCGTGCGTAGTGGCTCGGAAATGACGATTAATTAGACGTGTTTGACGATGTACATACGAGTGAAGCTCGCATGGGCCTCTCTCTTGACCGACGATGACAAGACGCACTCGAAGCAGATACACGCGCCGCGCACAACCAGCGACGACGCGACGGCGGGAGTTGTTGTAGGTCTACGCCCTAACCTGCGGCGGCATGGCGTATCAGCACACACGGTGGAGACAGACGCGGACAATGGAATCATGCGAGGACAATACCGAATAATTTAGAATGGCACATAGATATCGGGAGAAGCTTCGGCCTACGACGGCGGCGGCGGCGGCGGCTACGGCAGCGGCGGCAGCGCATAATAGAGAATAGGAGTAATAGGACACAGAGCCTGCGGGGTAACTGTGGAGGACACGAAACATCCCTATAAATTAGGCTTAGGCGAAACGAGCCTATCCAGGGAGCTCGCCACGCTCTCCTCGATACAAAACTCTTTTCCTCCTACTTCTGAACGAGATTTAAGACTGCGTAAGAATATTTCTGTTCTATCTGTACGATTCCATTTTGGAGCGGTATCTCACAATGTCAGTCCGCGGTGAAGAAAAGCAGCGTGTTCGTAGTCATTTCCTTACTCCGATATGGAGTGAAGAAGAGTGGAAAAGTATAACCTGGAATCTCTGGAAATTTAGTCAGGTACAAGTTAGTCGTTAAAGAACGTCGGTTGGGATTTATCAGTAATCGTGCCATTTTCTCGACTGGTTCGACAGAATTTTCCAACGCTGCGAATCTCACATTCGCCAATTCTGGATTCCTTCCGAGATTACGCGAGGGAGATGCAGGCTATGAATTATCAGTTCCTATTGTTCGTAAGCTCGTAAAGTAACTGGAGGGTGTACGCGAAACTCGGAAACGCTTTCTCTTTCTTTGGCCGCACGTGCGATTGATAAACGGCTTTTGTACATGATGTTAATTTCATCATGGGAAGCTATTAAATTACAGCTGTGTGAGAGTAATTTACTACTAGTGGAAAGTTTTCCTATTCTTATCCGAGATTAGCTTTTACAATTTTCCATGACTTAACTGTTACTTTATTAATGCATACATAATATACATATACGATGCAGCAAAATCTATAATGTGTGTATACGTAGAAAGAGAGGAAAAGCGCGCGATAGCAGCAGCAGTTTGTGAACTCGAGTCCTGGGATCCAAGCAATGAGAAAAGACTCTCATTATCACGTATCGATACGCCCGGAAAATAGCAGCGCTCAATCTGTCGCGCAGAAATGACGGCCGGTTCGAAAGCTCGAAGAAAAGGCAAGTTCCTTATCAGATACGAGAATAGAGAGAAGGCGAGAGAGGGAAAGAGACCGGAAAGCAGGAACGAAACGTGCGGGGGAGGAAGAGCTCTTCAGTCTGCACGGCAGCAACAGCGAGCAATAGCCCGATCAGTCATTAAATCGTCGCGATTCCCTTTTATTTTCAAGCCTCTCTCTCTTTCTCTGCGTGTATATGTATATGCGCAGCTATACGTGCGCGTACATATTTCTATGTATACATGTATGCGTGAGAGAGAGAGAGAGAGAGAGAGAGAGAGAGAGAGAGAGAGCACCGCTTTACAACGTTCATGTGTTTTCGTTGTGAAAGGGGTGAATACGGCCGCGGGATGGTTGTGTGTACACCCCGGGATATATGATGGATGAGGGTGAGAGCCGAGGGAGAGAGAAAAAGGCATAAAAGGGTAGGAGGCGGAGAAAGAACGAGAACGAGAGCGAGAGCGAGAGAGAGAGAGAGAAAAGAGACGAGAACGTTGGAGAGCGATCGGGCGTAACGTTTTTAATTGTTTCGCGCCCAGTCGCCTTTTGTTTTGGCGTTTATACCTCGTAAACGTTTACGAAGCACGCTCTCCGAGCGTGGTAGTAGGCTTTCTCGGGAGAGAGAGTGGGCGCGATTCACCCTTCCTTCCCATTCTGTCGCTTCCATTTCCACAGGGGTTCCTTCGAGAGAAAGAGAGAGAGAAAGAGCCTTGTCCTTCCGCGCCGCGTCTCGCTTCCATTTTCCGAGGAGAAGTATAACGTGATCGTTAGTTTTTTTCTTTCTGCCCATCGAGCGCCAGATCTACAACGCCGGGCTTTCACGCTCGGGTGGATGTTCGCCAATGCGTTACGTTCGCGATGCTGAGCCGCCATGTTGTCGCATGTCGAGAGAGAGAGAGAGAGAGAGAGAGAGAGAAAGAGACACAGAAAGCCCTTTATCCGTTTATTCTCCATCGACTTCAGCCGACGGTCAGTCGCCTATACTTATTCACAATCATTTCTTGGATTAGCAAATTTTGTTAACTCAACCTATAAATCTTTTTTCCTTATTTTATTATTAGCTTGGAAATATTTCTTTATATATGAATTATGACGAAAATATTAATGTCGTCATATATTTACATTTATACAATGTTTCTTTACTCTGTTGGAAATGTAGTTATATAATCTAGTTATACATATAATACAAATGAGATAACTAACTGAAGATAGATGCAACATTAGTATTTGCCGCGCCTTGATAATCCTTGAGAAAAAAAAACGTTAAATGTTTCTTCTTCTACGTCAATCAAATATTTGAACGAATGTTCTCCTGCCAAATTAATTAAGTCGACTGGATCGAATGGCCCTTTCACTAGCTCGCAAAAGTAGCCGAAGGGCGAAGCCTCTGCTATCGGTCGAGTGTCTGATTTCCATCGCTTTCTTCTGTTCTCGAGAGGGCTGGCGAGAGAGCGCGCGGCTTCCAAAGATTATTTTAATCGCTCTTTATCGAAATTAGGTTACGTCGAATCAGCTGTGAATACACGTGAGATAATATATTGAAATATCTTTGAAATTTCTTGATCGAAACTTTTGGAAAGGTTGGTCCAACCCCAAAAAGGGAGACTTGGGCTGCTCCACAGATTGCTGCACGAAAGTGCACAAACTCATTGTTAGACAAGATATAGATGCACTCGATCTTATCTCGGCACAACATTAGTAATATTAGTAGTAATAATTTTTCGAGAGCTCCTTTTTTTCCAGTATATTCATCGTAAGGTTAGTAATTTTCAAATATCTTGAAAGGCTGAACGACGACAACTTGACAGGCGCTCAACATATCTCCATATCATTTTGTATGTATATCCATAACTGGAGAGGTCGAGCCTTTACTCGCTTTGTATTCACACCGAGTTAGCGGCATAAAATCACGTTCAAGATGATATTTAGCGACATTCCCGGCGGATCTTGTATCGATCAACAAAGATCGAGCTGTCCGTACCGCCAGCGATCCTAGGGGAATCCGACAGAGAGCAGAGAGGAACGTAGTCGGTACGCACGCTGGTAGAAGTTTTGTTCAAACACTCTTAGAGATGTGCTCCTTCGGCGGCGTTGCACGTGTACGTGCATTCGACCCCGAGAGCGGGTACACCTATGCAAATAGGTAAGGTCGGGTCCAGCCTTACCTATCTGTCCGCGTTTGTGTTCCCCGAAGTCCTGCTGACTCTTTGCAAACAATGTTGCCAGGCACGTCGTAAATAGCCGTGCGAAGCGCTCTCCCCCCCTCTCTCTCTTTCATCCGTCTTTGAATTTGATTACTTAAATCGTATTTACTTTGCCGAGTTCTTGCAACGCGTATATGCTTCGGAACATTGCAAATTGATGTAATGAGTGATCGATTAACGCGGCTCCGACTCCGTCTGCCAACTACTTACCGATTCTTTAGAGTATTTTACAACTAGTCACTTTTCTACAGAGTGGATAATCTTATTTTCCTTTAATCACAAGTTATAATAAAGCATTCATTTTACATTAAAGGAAAGGAAACATAGTCTTATCGTTAATAAAAAATTCATTTCGATTTGAGAATGCAATTGAAAAGCGGTTCTTATCACAGCGTAATTCGAGACAAGATTCGATGTCAAGAATTCCCTCAAGAATTCCTTTTGAAAACAGTATAGCTTTTAAATTGATTTACGCGCAACGAGTTTGTGAATTACATAATTGAACGTCGCGTCGGTCAGGTGAGCATTTGACATTTTAGAAAAATTCGTCGCGCGATCGAAATCTTTCTTACGCCGCTCGTTCCCTATTGAAGACACGCCGCGTGAATTCACACGAGCGCGACGGCAAGGAACAAGGAGAGACCAAGGAGGAGAGCAGCGGGAGGAGGGGGGTATTACAGTGAGGACGAAATAATTTCCTGGTGTCCTCCGCAGTCACGAAGGACGAAGAACGGAAGCGAACTGGTCTTTCACAAAGTTTCTTGGACACTCGAAGAAGCTTCTCCCTCTCCTGCGAGAAATTGCCGGATAATGGTCCCCGGTAGACGGAGCGACCAAGTGATCCTTACGGGATAAAGGGTGTGTCGCACACGTACGTACAAAAGGCGCCTGCCGCGTGCGTGTGTGCACCAGTTCCTACAAAGCCTCCTTGCTCCACCCTGCTTCTCTAGGTTCCTCCATGGAGAATCTCGTCGGAAAGACCAAATCTCTACATCGTCCTTTTCGACGTAATGATTGCGCCGTGCGGCGCTTCGCTACGCCCTTTGCTACGCGAAGCCCACCCTCCCCGTGTACTTTGACGCTCGTAAATGTCAGTTAATATAATCGACTCATGAATAACTCGAAACTATTAAATCCGGAGCAATCAATTGTGCGTATCACAACACGCACGATTACGCAAAAGTCAAAATCATCGCGAACATTGTTTGCGTCTCTATGCATTTTTATTAAGCAAATTAATTAAAATATAAATGTCAACTAGTGAGTTTTCAAAAAAAAAACTTTATCGGATAAATTATCCGCTGGATAGAGGCATGGAAGAAAATCATGAGAGTTCAACTAAAGATTAAAGACCCTTCATTCTCGCCACATATTTCACGATAAGAATAATCAAAACGGAAGCAAAAAGGAACAAAGCTGACTTGGTGAGAAGATTGTAATGAAAAAAGCCTTAATCTTTTGCTGAAATTTTCTCCTCACGTTCGAAGAAAGAGGACCCTACTTTTTTTTTTGTAAAGTCGCGAGTATCCGTTCCCTTAGCATCAAGTATAAAGAAGTGGATATCTCTTTCTCCATTCGCGATATAATGGGGGCTCGTCGAGTTTCTCTCCGCTACCGAGAGTACACCCACCCACTTGGTAGCAAGCAGCAACCTCGTGATCTCTCCGACCTACTCAGAGAAAGAGAGAGAGTGTGTGTGTGTGTGTGTATACGCGCGCTAGCGACCAACTCAGAATCCCCCGCGGTCGAAGGCACTGGTCCGAGAAATTCAATTACTGCTAAACTTCTCGACCGGAGACTCTCCTCGGTTCTATACTAGTGTAAGCACTCTGTTTCGAAGATCGGCCAGAAAGACATCTTACGTATCTCCCTCGCAGGTATGCGCGGTACATTTTGGGTACATCGTAATTGAAACCAGGTGCATGCGAAGGGTTTCCCTGTAGTGTGTACGGCATTGTACTTTCGTTACTATTTATGATTTTTACTCTTTTTATATATAACGACTTTTAGTTTATCACATTAACAATCAATATTACTGTATTACATAAAATAGTAAAATGGAGTTGAACTAATAGACTAGCGAATAGCGAGTAATTTTGTAGTAGACTAATTGTATCGGAACGATAACGGGAATAACGGGAATTATATCTCATCGAATTTACGCGTGATATGGAATTCAACCAGTTTCTTCCACATTTAGAAATTTTTGCATTTATACATTTATATATACGATATATTATATTTCAAACTTGAATCAATCCTTAATTATTTCTGGAAATTAGAGAACGTTTTCTTCAATCTTTTCGATTCTTTTTTCACCGGCGACAGAATCCGTGTTTCATAAAGAATCTCCCGTGGAAGCATCTCCCCTCGCAGGAAGAAAATGTTCGTTCATGATATTCTTCGTCGACATCGTTTGCCCTTTTTGCACGCTTTGAATTCACTTGGAAAGCGATTGCTATCAGATCTCATTCTCTCCTCACCTTCTCTTCGTTTCTTTCTTGTGTTCTTTACTTACTGGTATAATCGAGTACTCGGTTATATGTATACCACAAGAAACATAAAACTTGCAATAATAAAAATTATAATATGGACCTATACAACGACGAAAAGCGTGTGTGAGAATAAAGGTAAATATTATGCAATTTGAAATGTGTGATATAGCACTTAATAATATATAACATTATTTTAGATGTTAATTTGGATTTTTATTTTCGATATTTATTTGCTTATAAAACCTGCGTCACGCGATGCTTTTTTCTTACTGGATTACTAGCTGGCTTGTGTGCTTGCCATCGTGTGGGCAATTGTGCTAGAAATTGTATGTCTGCTTGTCAAGCTGCTGACAGATCTGCTGGATTTCCATGATAGAACATGTGCTATTTTTCTTGCATGGTTCTGTCCTGGCTCATTACGAGAGTCAATCAAAGTACAGCTTGATTAGGATTAGGTTAAATAAAAAAAGTTTGACATATTCTGACGTTTGATGTAATCGAACTCCACAAACGTCGATGTCACTTTCGTCGTAATTTATTAATAATTAAAAGTAATGCAATTCCATTTTTTCGATGTTATACTGCAGTAGCAATGGTTTACTCCACATTTATTTACCAGTTGACAGTTCACACACGAAGTATGAACCAGTACAAAAGCCCGTATCGTCTGAAGTCAAGCCAGGAACACAGTCAGCAGCACTGCCAGCAATACTACCCAGATGGTAGCAAGTATGCAATTTAGCTAGCAATCCAGCGGGAAAAAGAGCACCGTGTGCTGCAGGCATTACTATTATATTGATACTTATGAATCTATAAATTATCTAAAAAATTGTCTAATCTAGACTTCCTCAAAATTGTTATTAAATAATCAGCCGAGCGAAAGAAATGAAAAAAGATGAATTGTACCAACAATAAGGTAAGTAAGGGGTAAAACATTCGATGAGCAATTAAATAGATCGTTCTGCATACTCTTGTTGCAAGTGCGAGCTGAATGGACGCGTGTAATGAAACATCACGATGCAGGTAGATTTTATTAACCACAACTGTTTGCGCAACGAAGGGCACGCTCTTTCGAACGTCACTACCAGAGGTAACAATAAAGTGCAATATGAGCGATAGAAAAGCGCTACATAAAGTGTTGGTAACAAACCGATAATCGATTGCAACTGCATTGAAATAAAGTGATATCGGACGAGCAAAAAAAGAAAGAAAGAAACTGATTGTGACGTGAGTATACATATGTATATATATATATATATATATATATATATATAGAGAGAGAGAGAGAGAGAGAGACAGAGAGACAGAGAGACACATATTCCGGATATACATAAATATCTTTGTCACATTTACTGTTAAATGCGCTCTAATCCACAATCTCATCCCAACTTTCGTTTTGTCTAAACGAATGCTAAGAGAAATGCGTGTAACGCGAAATACCGGTGTGAGAGGACGACAAAGCTTTCTAAATATACGTAGGTATATATATATCTCTTTCATCGAATTGAACCTAATGAGCTGGCAAATTCGAAGTAGCTTTGTCGATGTAAGCAAAGCAAGGTGTCAGTAAGGTGTCAGCGAGATCAGAGGTTTATCAGAGAAGCGAGAGTATACTTGAGTGTAGTATACCAGGATGTAAACGCGTGCACCTTACTTATCCTGTATGTATATACAGAATGAGAATGAGAATGAGAATGAGAATGAGAATGAGAATGAGAACGAGTCGTCCTGGAAAAGAAGTTCGCGGAAGGAGAACGAAAGGGTCGAGCGCGAGCGAACGGAGAGAATTAAAGGCCGTCACTAACGAGTACGACTTTCGCTTCGAGTGGCATTCAAGTGTAATAAGGGCCCGCGAGAGCTTGTGACCATTATTTACTTAACAACATTATGGCCCGCGCGCGGCCACTTGCCCTACTTAAGGCGTGGTACGTACGTTCTTAATGGGCACTCGTCCGCAAGTCACGCGTGTGCCGAACGCACATGCGCGCCCGCTTCTTAGTCGCGTGCCGCCGATTATTATTGCGCCCGTGTATCGCGCTTGAGCTTTCGCTAAATAGCGATACACTCTACTTCCTTTCCCGCTCCGAGTTCTCAGCTTCGAGAGCGCTTTGCGTTCAAATAAAACATCAAGGATACTTTGACTTTGACAGAGAAAGAGAGAGAGAGAGAGAGTTACGTATTAACAATGTATGCATACTTTGATTTTACGATTGCAATGTAGCGCGTTTATGATCGACAATTATTCATTAATACAAAGAAAAGAAAAGTCAGGGAGATCTTTTACAGATAGAGAAAGGTACAGAGCAACGTATGGTTGGTTCACTTACCGACAACGGCATCAGTCTTCTCGACCTTGGGCTGCCGATACTCGTCCTGGGTAGACCTCTTCCTCGGTAAGAGACCACATTCTGCAGGTTGCTGCTGATGCTGAAGCTGCGTCTGGATGTGCACGGCCGCGGCGGCTGCGGCTGCCGCGGCTGCCGCGGGTATCGCGGGTATCGCGAGACCCGCCGGACTCGCTACGTGAGCCGGGTGCGGGGGCGGGCTACCAGCTGGCGTCGTACCGGCGGCCGCCGGTAGAACGGGGGCAGTATTGCAGCTGCCGGCATTGTATTGCAATTGCAGGCCCAACTCGCGCGCCTCGCTCTCTTCCTGGGCCTGTTGCCGTCTAAGCGCGACCTGAAACAATTTACTTCAGGTTGAAGGAAGAACAGTACGTAACAGTTGTGTGTATGTGTCCAGTGTCTACAATTCCTTGGTAGGTACGCGTGAATATTGATTAATTTTAATTATAATTGTGATAAACAAAAAACAAAGTTTCGTAGCAACGTACATTTGCGTAACAAGGAATATCTCCTTTGATGGACGTCGCGCGTAATCGCAAAGTTTTTTATATTCCTACGAAATATATCGTAATTATCATTGGTTGGTTTGAAATATCGTCATCGCAAACCCGCAATTAAAATTACACATTTTAAATTACAGTTTTCTCCTCTCTCTCCTTCCCTCCCTCCCACATTACAAGCACGTGAAAAGATCACAATTGTGTAGATCGATCATCTTATTGGAGAAAGCTAGATATTCGCAGAAAGAGAATGTCGAGACTTTGAACAAGATCAATTAGGTCGAATACAAGTTAAGATCATATCGAGGTTACTTAAAACGAAATCTCAAGTACGAATATATGTATAGTATGTACATATAGCATTACAATTCTCTCTATGAAATGTTGTGTCTTACAATTAGTAATTGTATTCATGATTTAACGACTACACGCACCTGTACATCGTAAAAACTCTGGCAGTGATCACTTATGGAGGAGAGGAAAGCAAGATAATTTACGCATTTTATTTATGTAAATGTGTATGTGTAAACGCGAGACAACTTGAATGACGTATGTATACATACATATAATTGATATAATAACATAGGATTGATACAATACGTAGAGGAAGCGGAATGAAAGATTCATATTAAAAGTATAAATTGGCGTTCCAAAAAAACAATAATAGATCGTTAGTAAAATGTTAATTAACGATTAATATAATTGATAAAAATTTTTAATTTTTTATCAGTATTTTGTCCTCCAATTCTATTCGTCCGTTAAGGTGATTATAAAGTCTCAATATATTTGACGTTTATATTATATAATAATCATTTCTCAGATATGTTTTGTCTTGACTTTCAACATATATCTATGTCTTTTAGTTTATAATATATTTTAATTCTAACATTTTTGCAGAAATTTCAGCAGAAATAATCATCACTATCAGTAGATAATATTTCCCTTTCAAAGCCGAAAGGCATGAAATAAAGTTTTATCTATCAGTAGATAATATTTAAAATTCTAGCGAAATTATAAAGTTCAAATAGCTTTCTTAATATTTTTATATTATTTTTAAAAGGTACGTTATTTGATTCACAAATTTCATACTTTTCTCATTTATATTATATTTAAACAGACATTACAAATTAATATAATTTCGAGGAACTGAAAATATTTTACATCTGCGTTACGCTATAAATACATATATAAGAATAGTCCTTTAATATTTATTCGCAATAATAAAAATGATCATAATCAACGATTAGCCATTAACGCGCTTTCTTTAATGTGCGTTCACTCGAAGTAATTCACGAATACGCGCTGCGAATTTTTGCGACGGTGCAAGCACTTGGTAATTCCACTTGGTAGACAAAAGGTCGTCTTCAAAACCATAATATTTAACACGTGCTGTCTTTTGAAGAAAATTTGTTAAGGAGTTTGGAAGAAAACGCGTACGAAAATGGACAAGATTCCCAGAAGAGAATCTTACCTGAGCAGCCATGACGCGTTGCCTCTCGGCGATAAGGGTGCACTTGGCACACACGCAATCCCGCCATCGGCAGTAGCGCTTGTGGCCCTTGAGCGCGGAGACGACTCCGTGATTACGACATCGTGCACACTTGGGGGTCCGTTGATATCTCTCGGCACTGGCGCGCAGAAAGAACGCGGCCGGCAACACGTGATGCTGCTGTTGCTGTTGCTGATGTTGCATCAGTTGGCCCACGTCGACGCCGAGGCCGACGCCGCGGGGTAACGACATGATCGCCGCTCAACGTCAACGGCACACTCGTCGGCAGACTCTGCGACCGCGTATATTCCGAGTTGAACTTTTGTCGCTCCGCGCGGTCCACCGCACAATCACCGCGCGCCGTCGACGATCCGGGCCGGGCGCGAAGCCGCGTAATCGACGACACTCGCCCCCATGCCGAGGGCACGTCCGAGCCACTGGAGCCAGTGACTTTCTCTTTTTCTCTCTATCTATTTATCTAGCTATCTATCTGCAGGGTGGATCGGCGATAATCGTAGAATCGATATTTTTCGGCGTGTCACGCCCGATCCAGGTCCGAGATGATCAGGAGCTCAGGTCTTTGCGCGCACCATCGTGGAGATGTTGAAAAATTCAACCGTTCGCGGTGAGACGAGCAATGACGAAGAACGAAAGACGGCGAGGGCAGGTAGATGATAGGTAGAGGCAGGTAGTACTTTCCCAAGCGTAATACGCTCGTACGCGGCGCACGCGCCTGCACTTTCCCAAGTTCGTATCGTGGCTAGCACACGGAGAACAACACCCTCTCGTTCGGCTGCCGGGGGCCGAAATGCGGAATCGCGTCCCCGCGGCACACGCTCTCGCCCCCTCTCACTCCCTCGCGCTCGCCGGCATTGTCAACAATTGCAGCATCCCGGGTGAGTCGATTCAGGTAGCGCGCGCGGATAGACGGAGAGGCGGTAGTGCGGCGCGGCAGCAAAGTGGGAGCTCAACGGGGCCGCGGTCGGCGGCAGGCAGAGAGAGTGAGAGAGAGAGAAAGATAGAGGGGGACGCGACGCTCGGGGGAGGGATAGGGCAGAAACTAACGGTCCCCTCCATACTCCACGCGAGCGCGAAATAAAACACTGTGCCACAGTGTTCCACCCCGAGACCTCGGCCAAACGCGAGGCCTCATCGAGCCACAGCCACGCCTCTACCGGCCGCCGATTGGCAGGCTCGCGCTGTACCAAACGGAGATGTTAAGAGTTTATATCTGTGGAGTGAAAGGGGGACATACCTAGCCGCGTACCCACCTACCTACCTTTGCCCACTCACCCCGAGGTCGATCGTGTGTATCTTCCGCACGGCCGTGATGGTGGTGATGGTAGTGACGATGATGGGATGGTGACGGTGTGCTGGAGGTGGTGAGATGGTGACGGTGACGGCGATGGTAACGGTGGCGGTGGCGGTGGTGGCGGCGGTGGCGACAGCGACTGCGACTGCGACTGCGACTGCGACTGCGACGGCAAATGCAAATGCAAATGCGGTGGTGGTAACGGTGGTAGTGGCAACGGACAAACACATTACTCTTTTATTTAAAACCCGTTCCGGCATAAAACACGGCGAAGCGATGCTCAGACGTTTCTCCACGCTCCGCCTTTTGTTTCAGCCGACTGTTCTTAACCATGCATGCCCTTCTCCTCCTCACCCTCTCGAGAAACGTGTCTTCGCTCTTTCTTTTCCTTCTTTCTTCTTTCCTTCTTCATCCCTACATGCCGTACTTGGAGCCTCTCTCTCACTCTCTCTCACTCTCTCTCTCTCTCTCTGCTCGCTGCCTTCCCTCCTGCCTCTTGCATTCCACCCTCCATCCCTCTTTCCCATTTGCTCTCTTTCGTTGGATACGGTCTATAAACCGCAACCAACACCGTCATCGCGACGAGTCTTCTTTGAATCATATTGTACAATGAGATTTGAATAGAGAAGGGAGGAGGGAAAAGGAGAGCAGAGTCCCATTGTCGTTTCACCAATGGCGGCCGATTTTATAGTGATCTAATGTACAGATGTTATTTACCCCGCAATGAGAATAGAATAAAAGCATTGTGCGCATTATGATTTCAATCCCGTATCTCGCTACGTTTCTATACCTACCCTCCTACCTACCTACCTACCCTCACCCTATCTAGCCCTAACCCACCTAACACGTGCGATACACATAATGTAGACGTGCATAAAAGTTGCTCGCGTTTCCAAAAGTTGCTCTCATCCAAGTCCGAAAAGTAACAATCGTATGTGGGGTCAGCTATCTCGAATAAATACTAATATCCGCGATATTAGTTTACGAAATTATCCTCTAAAGGGCGTTCAAGTAATAATGTGCAAAGGACTTTGAAAGGGATTCACACGGAATAACTTGTCGATCGATTGTCGTTTCTTAAATTAATAATGAAATAGATATATCTGAAAGATTAAAAGTGAAAAACACGCGAGATTGTCCACTTACCAAATTCATTTCACCTTTTCCATACGCCCTTTTTACGGACAACTCGCTGAATTATCATCGTGAGTAAATAATTGTACTTGTCGCAAATCGTAACGTAATAACGTGTCACGCACAACCCCCAATTTCTACTCGGTCATATTATCCACATTGTAATTTAGCCATCGATGAAATTAAATACGTCTGCTGCGAGCACCATCGAGTGTCATACGAGGAAGCATAAATACAATCGCGACGGGAAATGACTTTTTTCGATGACGCTCACGCAAAGATTTTTTCGATTTGATGGCAAATTTGAGCAATAATTGAGTAAAAGTATTCCAAACGGCAGAGAGAGAGAGAGAGAGAGAGAAAGAGAGTTCATTGACGTTGGCAGCATGGACATGGACCCGGACCTTTTTTACTCTCGCACATCGGCCACTCAAAGTGAACGTACATGCCGATGGGGAAATCAATAAACCAATAGGTTCGCCAATACATGCCCGTTCATAAAGTATCATGTACTTTTTGCGCCGAAATCCGAAACGCAAAATTCGAGAGATCGGACGGAAATGTTATCTAAATCAAAGTCGAATCGTCTTTTCACTTTCCTCTAGGCTAGAGATCCAATCGAATTAATTGTAAGGAATTGCAAAACTGTGAAAATTGATTGCAATTTTATGAAAAGGCAATTTGACAATCAACATGTACGCGTGGGATCGTGTGTTCCGTGTAAAATCTGACGTATGACGTATAGGATAAGCGTCATCCTGACGATTTCAAAGTGCAAAGATTCCTCACCTATACGATACCTTTTTGCTTTTCCCACGATCTACCATTTCTTTATACTCTCGAAATGTTTCCGAAAGTATCCGATTTATCTCGGATTCAAGTCGAATTGGCAGTTCGGCAGAACGTTGTTCGCCCACGCGCACTCGACATTTCCCGCGGACGGATCGCCCGCACCCTATTCGAATAAATGGCACGATCGAGATTGAAATCGCGGCGATATCTCGAATTACCATGTTTGCAAACGTTGAATTCACTCCTGACACTAGAACGGTTGGTTCGTCGAATTGAAGAGCCGTGATCGGCGAAGCGAGATTAGATTATAGTCGCCACGTAAAAGCCTGCCCCCAAAGAAAAGAGCGCAGGTAAGAGCTAGACGTTTCGATCTCGACGAGTTCCTTCACAGTAAGTAACCTGTATACTCGTTGTTTGCTGGCTGATGATAATCCAAAGGATCGCTCCAATGTGTAAATCCCAATGTGTTTGTTACGCGGTCAAATGCGACATTATTAGATAAGTTTAGAAGAGTTTACACTAATTAATTCAAAATGTGTGTGTAATTTTCCAATGGAATTTAAACAAAATGTAAAGTAACTTTTTACCTCTATAACGTGAATACTTGGGAATTGAAAATGGCACTTTTTACATAAAATTTAAGAAAGAAAAAAATTTCAGACCGCATTAAACTTTTTAGACTTTGAAGACTTTGGTCATCGTTTGTCGGTCGTCGCGAGCTAGAGCCTAAAGTATATCAATGTTTTCGACAATTGCCAAGAGGAACGACGATCGCTGTGGATTAATCTCGCATTCTGGATACCACCACACGTATCGCGACGCATATACGTCATCCACGTGGATCCGTACACTCCTATTGGCGTGCGCACCATTCAGACCGCTGTCGGATCGCGATGAAGCTCGCGCGATCTCGTCGCGATCTACCGCGTTGGTGAAATACCGTATGACTTTTTGACGTGCTTTTAACAGATTGAATTGAAAATGGCTCCGTGGCTCTCCCGATATATCCGCACCGAGCGCATATCCATATCCAAACCGAAACGACCGAACGAGCGAACGAACGGACAGGCGAGGGAGACACGCGAGAGATATATAATTCTTCTTCTCCCTCTCCCTCCCCCTTCCCCTCCCCTCCTCTCTCTCTCTCGATCTCTCGTCCCTGATGTACCTACCCCTGGACTCCGTCATCCGCCACCCTCGCGGACTCGGTTTCTCTCTTTTCATTTTTGCACATTCGCTGATGCGGCATATCGTAAGCTACGCCGTCGGCGGAAACGACGTCGGGACGAAGGGTAGGGAAGGATAGGGAAAGAGAGGAAGAGAAAGAGAGAAGAGAGTGGGACTGGACCGGTCAGTCCGTGCAAAAGTCGCGGAGGGAGCGAGCAGAAATAATGTCCTGGCTCATTTTTTAAAGCCGCCCCCAGATCCACCGGTAGGATGGTGGTCGAGACTCTACGAGGAAAAAAAAGTGACGGACGCGTAGAGATATAGGTGCGGGAGCGCGCGCACACGCTTGAATCCGATATTACGGCCCGCGATAGCCCGGTCGACATAGGACTGGCGAGGCGGTAGCCGGTTGGTTGGTTGGTTGGTTGGTTGGTCGCTCGGTCGGACCGCCACCGGATGTGAAACGGTCAAAGCCAAAAAGCACTCTCCGCCGAAACGGGCTATATATTATCCGCAACCCTTCAAATACAGAACCGTCCGCAAAGAGATCCATACATAACGTATAACGTATAACGTATAACGTGTGCGTAAGCTCCAGTCGTCCTGCGGAATCCTGCTCCGGCTCGAAGCCACCGACTCTCTAGTCTCTACTCGAGCTTTAAGTATTCGCGTCGAGTCAATTTCACTCTTTTCACGCAACTTTTTCTCTCGTTTGTATCTCCTTTACCAAGTAGATGAGATACATACCTAACCGAGTCGATCAACAGTCTCTTCTATTGCTAAATCATGTATATATTATCAAACTTTGCTTTTATATGGCAAAGATTATTGGTATCGGCGATACTCGCGGCGATTCTTCTTATCGCGCAAATATTTAAGCGAACGTGATAAAAATAGCATTCGTTTATGGGAAGAAACACAATTTTTTTGTTTATAGAAAAACCGGCGATGACCATTTCGGCTTTTTAACTTTTCATCAAGGAAAGTACTCACACAGCAAAGAATATTTGCAGAATATACTGAAATTATCACAGATATACGAAATATATTTGAATATTCTTACAATATTGCTAATATATATACTGATTAGAAATGGGATATACTAATGTCCGCACTTACGAACGCGTAGAGATATCATATATATAACAAAATAGATACGGGATATACTGAAATCTTCGCAGACATACGAAA